>JAOTQJ010142249.1:0-36943 GCA_025642045.1 Solanum sejunctum
GGTGGGGGAAAGGTCGATGAGTGCTCATATGTCACGCCCTGGGAGGGTACCCTAGACATAATTGGCACTCAGAGACTATTGCTAGCCCTTAAGAGAACCACTTAGCCTCATCACATTCATTCATTCATACATTCTACTAATCAATGGGCTCATCTCATCAATTCTCAAAATAATACTATAATAAAGGCTAGTAGAAAAGAAACTAGCTCATAGTTTTATCAATCAACAATCTAACTCTAATCTATGAAGCCTCTATCACTAGTAGGTGGTGCCAATGACAGACCCATGGCTACCTCAATCAAAATAAAAAGCTAATCAATATCTAACTCTAAAGCAAGATAGAAATAACATATGAATCCTCCAAAGTAAAGGAGGCTCAACAATTTGCTGAAAGTCTAATGATCCTTAACGATGCGCTTGCTGATGATCTAGATCCCGTATATCCATATCATGAAATGATGCAGTCCTAGAGGAGGACATCAGTACGTGGAATGTACTGGTATGTAAAATAGCTGAATGAAACCGAAACAGGTAGAATAGTATAAAAATAACATCTACTCAACTCAAAAGGCTTAACTCATTTCAACTCAGTAAAAACATGCAAGTTTAAAGTAAATCATGTTCTTTATAATATACATTTGAAAAGAAAGAATGACTCTGTTAGAAATCTCATACTCAATCAGTGTTGCTTGAGAGTTTCTCTTAACCGACATTTACCCTATCGCGCCACCTTTAAGTTTGGTGGGGCACAACGAATAGGCATTTTTGCCACGCCCATCCTAAACTTGCTACTGTAAAGGACGTAACCTCTCTCTTTCTCTCTCTCTCTCTCTCTCACTTTAGATCCAATGAGAATTGTCCAACTATTGGGACAAGAGTTGCCAGAACGTGCTGCATGACTATTATATGCTGGTAAATGCATTTCTGGGGTGACACTCCTCACCCAACTCAGTGTTCAATAATGCTACCAAGACTAAAACATGCACAATTATCTATCCAATCAATCTTCTTTAGGACTCATATCATGTATCACCATCATCTACCAATGAAATTATTATGAGAAGTGTATTTACCTTGTCATCAATTATGTACTCAAAATATCATTTAGACTAAATGCTCAATTTAATCAAAACTCTTTCCCAAATCACTGTTCATGCAAAAAAATTATATTCATGAAAACTCAATAAAATATGCTACCAAAAATCATCAGTGTATAACATGCTCCGTATGAACAACAAATCTTAGTTTTCAACATAAAGCATAAAAGCAACCATGGTCTTTAATTAGGGTTCATGTGAATAAAGACATGTACATATATCCAAACAATTACTCATCTTCAAGAAGATTATATATAGGAAACACATTGATATTATAAAAACTTAATTCAAGAGTTAATTCAAGATAATACTTCAAGAAACAAGTGTGTAGACTTAAGAACTTTCAATTCTCATATAAGACCATATATGGGACACATGAGAGAACAATCTTATGCTTTTAGTTTAGGCTTACATATCTAGTATGAAGCTTGAAAATCAATTCTTCAAGAAATTTATGTTAATCCTTTGAACCCTAGCTCTTTCTCCTCTTCTTCACTCAGGGTCTCTTCTTAGTTTTTGCATAATGAACTTTAAGATAGGTTTTGAAACCCTTTTTAAGTAAAAAATGACTTATATTGATCGTGGATTATGTCTAGAAGAGGTAGAGAAAAGTCTAGAGTGTCCCTCAAAAGATTCAAAAAATTTAAACTTCGGAGGAATAAGTCGAGGTTACAGGTCCGCAATGCGGACCTATCGCGTACCTGTGTCATTTTGAAAATTCAACCCTCATCAAAAAATTGAAAAAAATACAAGTGTGGGACTGCGAGCAGGGCGCATCATAGCCCCGTCGCGTACCCTCACTATCTCGATTTTTATATTAAAAAATTATTTTTTGATTCAATTTCTCTAAAATCGGCTCGAGGCCACTTCCCTATCTAGTTTTGCATGTTGATCGCAAATTCAATCTAGGATTTTTCATCCAAGCTTTGGAATACGTATTATGAGTACGATTCCATCCTAGGACTATTTTGATAATTTCAAGGGTTTATATATATATATATGGTCAAAAATTTATGTAATGAAATAAAAATAGATTTTGGCTAATTTAGGTAATGTGATAAGGCTAAGTGGTTCTCTTAAGGGCTAGCAATAGTCTCTGAGTGCCAGTTATGTCTAGGGTACCCTCCTAGGACGTGACATATAAGAACTAATCGACCTTTCCCCCACCTTCCCCCTCATCACGCCCCTGCTCCTATATTTCTACTATTTAGAAATGACATATATATATATATATATATATTGAAGCTTGCCACTCAACCTATTCCTAAAAGAGAAAGCTTTAAGTATCTTGGATCCATCATCTATGTGACATCGACGATAATGTTACGCATCGTAGACGAAATGGAGGCTTGCCTAAGGAGTACTGTGTGATAAAAAGATACCTACTAAGCTTAAAGGGAAGTTTTTACAGAATGGTGGTTAGACTATCTTTATTATATAGGGTGGAGTGTGGGCCAATTAAAAATTCACATGTTCACAAGATGCAGGTTGCAGAGATGAGGATGTTGAGATGGATGTGTGGACATACCAAGAGTTATACTATTAAGAATGAGATCATCCTCCGGGAGAGGGTAGAGGTGGCCCTTGTGGCTGACAAGATGATAGAAGCGAGACTGCGTTAGTTTAGACATGTGCAGAGAAGGAGTATTAAGGCTCCTTTTAGGAGGTACGAGAGGTTGGATTTAGGGGATACACGGAGGGATAGAGGTAGGCCGAAGAAGTATTGGGGGGAAGTGATTAGAAAAGATATGACAAAACTTTATTTCACCGCAGACATGACCTTAGATAGAAAAGAGTTGAGTTTGCGTATTAGAGTAGAGGGCTAATAGGTTAGTAGGGGTAGGTCATTATTTGACTTTGTGATATAGTAGGTTAATAGGAGTAGTGATGTCTTCACATAGTATGTTGTTATTATTAGTCCTAATTTGTTTACTCTTAGCATTTTTACATTGCATATATGTCTTGTATTGTCACTTTCCATCTTGATATGTTTATTTTGTCGTATTTATATAATATCTTGTGTTGTCCCTTTCTTTCCCTTTCCTTTTTCTATATCTCATTTATTCTGTTTATGGGTTTTTGAAATAAGGGTTCCCAGGAAACAACCTCTCTACCTCTACGAGGTAGTGGTAAGGTCTGCGTAAATTCTACCTTCTCCAGATCTCACTTGTGGGATTCCACCAGGTATGTTTTTATTATCGTTGTCTCTCTCTCTCTCTCTCTCTCTCTCTCTCTCTCTTTTTTTTTTATATATATATATATATATATTTAGGGACTTGCAATAGTCTCTGAGTACTGGCCATGCTAAGGGTACCCTCCCACGGCATGATAGATAGGGTCTCATGGGTGTTCTTAACTAAGGTGTTAAGGAAATTTGGTTTCTCCGAAGTGATTATAAACATAGTATGGAGGATAATCTCTATTAATTGGTACTCTGTGTTGATAATTGGGCAATCCTATGGTTTTGTCCAGTCCAGATGAAGCAGAGTGACCTTTTGTTCCTTGTGATGAGTCGTAGAAATATGACTTTTGTGACGCTTTAAACAAAGGCTTTTTGCGCGTTCTCAAGAAAATTTGTTATCTTGATGTGTGTTTTTGTTATTTTTCAGGAAAGTTAGTTAAGGGATGGAGAAATCGGTATAGTTTAAGAAAAGGATTGAAAAAGAGCTCAAGTGTCAGTACAAGGGGGCCTTCACACCCGTGGAGCATCAGACGGACCATGAGAGGCCACGTGCAGGTGGCCCAGGCAAAGAGAAGCAATAATTAAATTGAGGAAAGGACCATGGGTAACTTCACGGTTCATATGTCATCGCACAGGCTATGAGGCCCACCATGGCCTTACACTTGGACTTGAATATGGACAAAAGACATAGCCAAGGAATTGAAGGAAAATTTGTTGAAGGCATGTCCCATGGTTGACCACATGAACAGTAGACTTTGACATGGGCTCTATCGCGTGTCGTCAAAGTGACATAAAAGTGGCGAGTACCATCAAAAATTATGAAACATGTACAAGTGGCATGAGATGTAGCTCATCACGGACCGTGTGACCAACCACGGTCCATGACGTGGGTCGTGAGGATGATATAAGCAGCAAAAATTTGAATAAGAAGGAGATAGTCCATTTCACAGACCGTTAACCTCCACACAACCCGTGCCCCAACATGTAGAGCAATAATGTGGAGTGATGTCATGCCCCGGGAGAATACCCTAGACATAACTGACACTCAAGGACTAACACTATTACTAGTCCTCGAGTGAACTGCTTGGCCTCATCATCAAATCTTACTCAACTGCGGAAGAAATACTTAAGGATAACATTTAAAGAAAATACAAAATTATTATAAATAGTTTCTCAAAATAGTTCGAGATTGAATATAAAATACCCAATGATACTCCACGCTAGGTCTATGAAGCATCTACTTTAATCATCTAGAAGGTACCATAATAGACCATGGCTAACCACTCAACAAATAAAGAACTGAATAAAATAAGAATAGGTTCCTCCGAAAAGTAAGAAGGGCTTACAAATCTCTAGATCTTGAAACTCTGAACCTCAATGGTGCATCTGCTAAAGTTTCTATCTTTCATATCTACGTCATGAAATGATACAACGCCAAATAGCATAAGTATGTGGAATGTACTAGAATATAAACGGGCTAAAAGTAAATAGATAGAGCTCAGACCAATCAACAGACTCGACTCAAGACTCAACTGTTCATCTCATAACTCAAGTTTGAAATCATGCAAGTTTGAAATCATGCTTTAGAAAATAGACTCAGTGTTTAATTCAAATTAGTTTGAAAAGTAGGATATGCTAAACTCAAGTGTTGCTTGGAATTTTCTCTAACAAACATAAGTCCTATAACTATGAGTTTTAGTGATGCACTATGAATATGACATCATTGCATTGCTCGTCCTTAACTTGCCACAAAAAAGGACGCATCAACCTCTCTCTCTCTCTCTCTGATCCAAAGAGAACGTCCAACTTTTGGGACAAGATTCACTAGTATTATGCTGAAACGACTATCCTACGCTGGCAACATAGTTTTGAGGTGACTCTCCTCACCAAACTCGGTGCTTAATACTCCTTCCAAGATTAAATCATGCTCATAGAAATTAACTCAACTCATCTCTTCTACTCATCTCAGACAAGTCAACTCAGTTCTCAGTAGCTCAACTCAATTACTCAACAACTCAATAGTATAGGACCATCATCTATGCAATGCAACTTAAGACTCTAATCTGTATCATGCAAGAATCTCATAAATTATGGTTAGGTGACATCATATTAGCATGCTCAACATATACGACATGATCGATACTCATTACATGCACACATAAGGAAAGAAAACATACATGAAACAAGAAAACATACTTATCAGGTTCACATTACTTAGTTACAAGGGTTGGGTTCACAATTTCAATTAAATCAGTAAGCAAGAAGATTGCTAAGTTTGGGGTTCATATATCAATCATGTGAAATACATTCACAACTCAAGTAACAATGGTGCAACTCATAATTCGACTCAAATATATTCAAGAAACCTTAATCCTGTACAAGAATTCAAGATTTTACGAATCATATGTTTTAAACAATGCAATTTATACATAAAATCTCGACTCAAGTTAATGACGGGGCATGTGGATGAACAAGTCCAACACTTTAGGTAGTCTTACATACCTGGGATGAAGACAATGTGAATCCTGACAAGAATTTGACTTGAAATCTTTAACTCCTCGCTCTTCTCTCTTCTGTTTCAACCTTAGGTCTTTCTCAAAGACTTAGAACGGCTTAAGAATAGGTTATAAACTTTTTTTATGCTTAAAAGCGACCTATTTTTGTCATATATTAAGTCTAGGAGGTGTTTGGAAAGGTCTAGGATGCACCTCACCAAATTTTAAAAAAATTCAATTTTTGAGGCGCGGAGTCCGCGTTGTGGGCCACATATTCTTTTGGTATTTTTCGTCAAAAATCCTCCAAAATCTCATAAAAAGTGTTTGGAACAAAAACTAAGTGTTGGTCTACGATGGGTCCGTATCACAGACCCATCGTGTCCCCTTATTGGTTTGCATTTTATTATGAAAAATTATTTTTCGACCTAGTTGCTCTAAAATTGGGTAGAGGCCATTTTTCCATTTCTAATGCTGATTGCATATCCGATCTCAGATTCACAAATGGAGCATGGAAAGATGCATTATGCGCATGGTACTATCTAGGGGTATTTTAATAATTTCATGAGGTATAACATTATCTCCCCCTTAGGATCATTCATCCTCAAATAATGAGTATGGTAAATATCAAGGCACAAATAGACTCAGAATTTATCTCGGTACTCCCATCAGCCAATCAAACTTTCGACTCCTCATCACTATCAACAATCTTTATTCAGACTCAAGAATAGACAACCCACTCAAGAAAAGACAATCAATTTAGTCAAGGGTAAGAACATTACCTTCAACATTCTTATCATCAGGCATGAATAACAATCGAGACTCCTTTCGATACTCAATTAACTAATTTGGTTAGTCACAAGTCAATCAGAATAGACAAATCAATTCGATCAAGAGTAAAGATACTCATTTAGACATTTTCACTATCAAAGCCGAATGGAACATCAAAACTCAATCAATTTGAAATGTTTAAACTCTTCGACAATCAGTCTTTCAAACTCAGAAAGGAAGTCATCAACTTTAATGAAGAATGGGATCGTCGATACATAAGACTCTATATACAACTATCAAGCTTAACACATTATCTTAATTGTACTCCCTTTTATGACACTCTACTTTATCAACTTAAGCTCATAGCTCCCATTCAAAACTCTACCTATCCCTATCCCCTTATTCCCTTCAAGCATATCTCTGAGACTCAAGGTGCCATTCACGGGACGATCATACTTATACATAACTAATGCTCAATACTCAACTCTAGACTTCCATAGGGGCTTTCATTGAAAGATCATTAATCCTCTTCACTACCTCACTACTCTTCTTCAAACCCTTATTACGAAGTCTTCACTAGTCTATCATTAATACTCACAAAACAATAACCCCAAATTCAAGCCTATCTCTTTAACCACTTCAACTATATCTTAGAATTTTCAAGCCTACTTAGCACTTCTACCTCTACCATTCAGTGAGTTCTCACTTAAAGTCACACTAACATAATTTATCCATCTACTGTTCATCATAAGGTTTTATTTCTCTCTCCTTCCTACCTCTATCCCTTCATGACACAAGTTTAACACCAATATTGTAATAAGGATGAACTTACTCCTTCTCATCTACCCTCATCCTCTATCTACCACTATCGTCATCACTGCTTGGACCTAGAGGAACTCATCATCTCCCCCTTTGTTGAAACCTCAAGCTACTACCTCTCCATGCAAAATAAGCACGAATATCATCAAAACACAAACACTCTATTGCTTGAATACTCATTCTCATAAATAGACTTTGAACACAATATTTAAAAATTAAACTTTATATCCAACATTATTATTAGGCACGAATACAATCAAGGACTTGCATACTCAAGTACGCAAAGGCTCAAAAGGAATATCGGCTCAAAGATAGAAAAACAACTCCATTATCATAATTCAGAGCACTCATTCTTCCCATCACCCATAACTCGTCTACTATCGTTAATACTTCTATAAAGACTGGAAAGTTGGATTACTCAAAGTACTTGGAATGAAAGATCATTAGCACAATTCAATTGAGAAATCTTATCTGTGAATATTCATAGATTATAGTCTCCCTCATCTATCAAGATTCATTCTAAGTTCACAGAGCTACACGTACTGTAAAACTTAGGTTATATCTCCTTTAACATAGGACTGGAAACTCGTGGATTCATGGGGTAAGATCAAGATTAAGGAATGAATTCATCACTTCTCATCTTCAAAACTCAGCATGAACGAGATTTAAAATGATGTGCATAGGACTAGGCCATAGGTACGATAGTCATACACCAGAAGAGAATGTAATGTTACCTCAACTAAATTATAAGGACTATATGAAATGGAAAAGAATTGATATCTCATATTGATCATCCTATCACAATCAAAACACAAGATCTACTTTGATTTCTCATATTATCATCTCCCCCTTAGCTCTCAAGGACCTCTCTCTAAGTTTGTGAATCAATTTGCTCTACTAGGCTATAAGCATATACCTCCACATGGTCAAGGAATCATTATTCGCAAGAATATACATCTCAAACTCTTCTGTCATACTATAGTCGCATACATATAACTAACCACTCAAACTTCTTTTAATGATATCACACTTAGCTTCCTCATGTCTTTATGGGACACACACTCTCTCTCTCTCTCTCTCTCTCTATTTGCTGCTCTTAATGGCATATATAATCACTTCCAGAATCATGACAATCTAACATCTTCTTTTACCTGCTAACGCTCAACTTCTCTGCTAGAATAAACTCATCTGTATAAGACTTAGACTACCATGGGAAAACCATCATCATCTATCCATAAGCCCTAAATTGACTTAAGTACTCGTGATGACAAAGATTACTTACATCAATCTACTCTATATCAAAAACTCAAATATACTATCTAGATTCTCATAGAAATCATAACTTAGAGCCTCGCCTATCTGTACACAATCATGGTTAATATCTTAAACCTCCTAAGCCTCCTCTTCTCTAGTTCTTCCCCCTTAATTTACTACTCTATCTAAGGGGTACCTCTACTCGACTCCTAGCACAATGCTCCTTGCCAGTTAATATCTTAATCATTGAACATGCACTACAACAAGACTCTTAGGTCAAATTCCTAACAAGAACTATCACTATCATCATGCTATCTCCTCTTTAACACTGCTCCTCAAATTTAAGCTTAGGGTCTAACACTAATATGTGCATCTATCACACATCTCTCTAATGCTGACCCAGAACTACTAGGTAAATATTTAGGGAACATAATCCTACTAAAATATCATAAGAGTAATCAATCAGCACATCCCCTATTCACAACTTATGTACCACTTACGTAATCACTATACCTCCTTATCTATAGGCTTATAACTCTATAAATCTCATAAACTCTCACATATAATCATAAGCCTAATTTAGATCCATCACATTAAAAGCACTTTTTCCCCTTATTCAAGATCTACACTTCACCCTCAATAGTATGAATACTACAACATATCAACATACACTTTTCTCTAGTTTGAATATGCTCTAGCACATTCCGACACTAATCCTCTCTCTCTTTATACCTCATCATGACCATCATAGGGCACTCCCCACTCGTTCAAAAAACTTAGGGAAATCAACTCATCACCATTACTTACCAAATAGGTGTACATAACTCTAACTATAAGCCTCAATCAACCATTACTATTGATATCCAGTCCATTTCTTTCCATCATCATCCTTCTAACACTAAGATGATTTAATTCTACTCAATGTTTATAAGACCTCATATCTCACTCTTAGGTAGTAATATTAAACTCTTTAGAGACATAGGTTTCTCTCTTATGAGTAAGCATCATGAGAGAGTTTTGAATAAGAGGGTTTGGGTATATCTAGAGATAACTCAAATGCATGATTCATCTGAGTAATAGTGCACTCTTTCTAGTCAATCAACTTAGGACACAATCAACTTTTCTCAAGCTTAGTGCAGTCTATCTACCATTCAGATTATTATATCGCCGAGGATCTCATCAATAAGAGATTGAACATTGCTGTCTCTATCACCTCATGGATGAGGCATAGTTAAAAGGTTTAGAGCATCATACGAATCATCATAGACTTCTTAGGAAATAGATCTATTGCATAATTTAGAATCCGGAAGAATTAAAACTTTATAATGTCCTATAGCCTTCTGTTTATGAAGTGTGGTGCATAACGTACCCATAAATAAGACTTTACTAGATACAGCTTCATAAACTCCCTAGGACACTTGAACTCTATGCTTTGATACCAAGTTTTTTACGTCCCGTGAGGGTACCCTAGACATAACTAGCACTCAAAGACTATTGCTAATCCTCAGGAAAATCACTTGGCCTCATCGTCACATCTTACTCAATAGCAAAAGAAATACCCAAGGATAACATTTAAAGAAAAGACAAAATTATTATAAATAGTTTCTCAAAATAGTTCTAGACTAAATATAAAATACTCGACAATACACCACTATAGGTCTATGAATCCTCTACTCTAATCATCTAGAATATACCATGATAGGCCATGGCTACCCGCTCAACAAATAAATAACTGAATAAAATAAGAACAGGCTCCTCCGAAAAGTAAGAAGGGCTCACCAATCTCTAGATCTTAAAACTCTGAACCTCAATGGTGTCTGCTAAAATCTTATGTCTCTTGTATCTATATCATGAAATAATGCAATGACAAATGGCATCAGTACGTGGAATGTACTGGTATGTAAATGAGCTAAAAGTAAACAAATAGAGCTCAAACCAATCAACAAACTCGACTCAAGACTCAACTCAAGAAATCATTCAAGTTTTTAAGTTTGAAATCATGCAAATTTTTAAGTTTGAAATCATTGCAAGTTTTTAAGTTTGAAATCATACTTTAGAAAATAGACTCAGTGTTAATGCAACTCAGTTTGAAAACTAGGATATGATCAACTCAAGTGTTGCTTGAAAGTTTCTCTAACCGACATAACTCCCACCACCATGAGTTTTGTTGATGTACAATGAATATAGCATCGTTGCATCACACTGTCCTTAACTTTCCATGGAAAAGGACGCGTCAACCTCTACCTCTCTCTCTCAGATCCAAAGTGAACATTCAACTTTTGGGACAAGAGCAACTAATATTATGCTAAAATGACTATCCTGCGCTAGCAACGCAGTTCTGGGTGACTCTCCTCACCCGACTCGATGCTCAAGACTAAATCATGCTTATAGAAATTAACTTAACTCATCTCTTCAACTCATCTTAGACAAGTCAACTCAGTTCTTAGTAGCTCAACTCAATTACTCAATAACTAAATAACTTAGGACCATCATCCATGCAATGCAACTCAAGACTCTAATCTATATTATGCAAGACTCTCGTAAATTATGGTCAGGTGACATCATATTAGTATGCTCAGCATATACGATATGATGGATACTCATTACATGCATACATAAGGCAAGAAAATATACATGAAATAAGAAAATGTACTTCTCAGGTTCACATTACTTAGTATCAAGGGTTGGGTTCACAATTTCAATTAAATCAGTAATTAAACAGAATGCTATGTTTATGATTCATGTATCAATTATGTGAAATACATTAATAACTTAAGTACCAATGGTGCAACTCATAATTCAACTTGGATATATTTAAGAAACCTCAATCCTGTACAATAATTCAAGATTTACGAACATATGTTTTAAGGAATGTAATTTATACACAAAATCTTGACTCAACTTAATGACGGGGAATGTTGATGAATAAGTCCAACACTTTAGATAGCCTTACATACCTGGAATGAAGACAATGTGAATCCTGATAATAGTTTGACTTGAAATCTTCAACTCCTCACTCTTCTCTCTTCTCTTTCAACCTTAGGTCTTTTTCAGAGACTTATAACGGCATTAGAATGGCTTATAAGCCCCTTTTACACTTAAAATGACCTATTTCTATCATATATTAAGTCTAGGAGGGGTTTGGAAAGGTCTAGGATGCCCCTCATGAAATTAAAAAAGTTTAACTTTCGAGCCACGGGGTTCGTGACTCAGACCATGTATTATTTTGGTATTTTTCATAAAAAATCCTCCAAAATCCCATAGAAATGTTTGAAGAAAAAACTAAGTGTTGGTCTATAATGGTTCCGCATCATGGACCTATTGCGTACCTTCAATGGTTCGCATTTTATAACAAAAAATTATTTTTTTACTCAATAGCTCTAAAATTGGGTCGAGGCCATCCCCTCACTCAATTTCTCATGCTAATTTCATATCTAGTCTCAAATTCACAAATCAAGCATTGGAAGACATATTATGCACACAGTACCATTCTAGGAATATTTAGCTAATTTCATATGGTGTTACAAGTGAAGAGTTTGAAGGCCAAGTATGGGTTCACGAGCAGTTTGATGATCTGTCTAACGTTTCATAAGCCGTCTAACAACCTATATCCATGCCAAAGTTATTTTTTCCATTTTAAGTAGGATTAGGTTTTCCTTGTATATATATATGTTATTTTTATTCCATTTTTAGGCAGTCTTGGACTACTGGAGACAGTGAACAAAAGAGAATACTATTTTGCTTGCAATTTCATTGAGCTTTGGGATTTCGATTATCTTATTTGAGATTGTAATCGATGGATTCACTAATTCTTCAATAGTAAGTTCTTTACTATGAATGCTTCATATTGCTGTCGGTTATCTTTCTTGAATATACTAGGCTAAACCCATGATAGGGTTGTGGGAATCATGATAAATCAATTAGATAGATGAATATGGGGTAAATCTTGGAATTGATTAGCATATATATCCTAGTATACTTCACTTTAGCTTCATCCTTAGTGAGTCGACGCATTAAGGTAAGCCTGAATTTGTTACATGCCCGAAAGAGATGTAATGATTAGGAAAAGAGTTCTATAATAGAAATTAAGGGTTCTTAACCTAGTTGAAGTACTTGAGACTGAAACATAAGAGTATTCTGGGTTTTGATAATAAGGGTTAGTACATATATGTTCTGAGACTGAAAGGTGATGAATGAAATACATCTAAGAAGGACCGAAAGGTGATGAATGAAATACATCTAAGAAGGATCGAAAGGTGAATTAGGTATTACATAACTTATTAGATCTTGTATATGAAATTATGAACAAGTGTACCATATAGAGTCGTCTATCGTATTAGATGTCATGGGGAACATAATCCTAGCATCGCATTAATCAGTTAAAATCTAGTAGTTTTTATACTTGTTTGTTGCTGTACTTTAGTAGTTTAGTTTGCAAAATAACCTAAAGCCCCTATTTAGTTTATGTACTTTTATTTTGGGAATAAATATTACATCTGAAAGGGGTGCTAATAGATTTATTCTCACGCATTCCCTATGGGATCAACCTTAACTTTGGTTGAGTTCTATATTTGATCAATGATCGTCCTCTCTCTTCTCTCACATCTTTCTCTCTATCTCATGCCTCTTTTCTCCTAAACCCCCAAATATTTCTCTCTTCTTTATGACAATTCATGAGTCTATTTCATGATTCATAGCTTCATCTAAGTGCGAGTATCCATTATTTCAAGCAAGTCTTCCTATTCGTTGTTGCTCATCAAGTAAGAACACAATTCCTTTATCTTCAAGGGTAGATTTTTCTGTGTGCCTGTATAGATTGTTGTTCAAAATTGTTTCTTTCTTGGTTTTAAGCATTATAATATATGAAAGTGGTGTTGGGTGTTGCATATGGTGGTGAAAACCACCATTGTTTCGTTCTTGAGGTTTTGACCATGGTAGTTCATGATTTATCTGATAACTCGTGGTGAAACTGTGCTGAGCTTGCTAATATATTAGTAGATTGGTGAGTAAGTCAAACAAAATAACACATGTTTATCTGTGTATGAACATTGGGATGGAAGTCGGCAAAAGGGGGCTTCTCATAGCCGTTCACATGGATCTTATACTTTTACACGAGCTTTTAATGGTCCATGAAATGCCCTTTAGACATTGCACATTAAGCCCTTCCACACGGGTCTTGTCACAGATTGTGTCACATTACACGACCTGTGTAGGGTCCTTTTGAACCTGAACCACCTAAAATATATTGCTTAAATTGATTTTAACTTTAATTTCTACTTATTCCTGAAGTGCAATGGCCCTATGATAGATCGGGTGACGCCATTCCTAAGGGTTATTGTCACTTTTATGGTTTTATTGCGTCAATCTGCTCGTTCAAAATTTTTCTAATGGATTGTATTCATTTGTGATACTTGCAGGTGCTATGGGTCCATATTCAAGATTAATCAGACTTATTTAAAGGGACTAGCCTAGGTCACTTCTCCATGACTCCCCAACTATATCATCTAGCCATCAAGTTGGGAGTGACTTAGGTGATGACTCCTCAGGTGGGTCCAAGGTCCATTTTACGAGTAGTGTATCCCCTCACTCCCCTTACACTACAAGGGCTTGTATAGAGGGCCAAAATAGAGCCCTAGTCTGAGGAGGGGGTTCATCATATGGGAGTTGATAAGGAAAAGGATGCCCTAGAGCAGGAGGAGGATGCCTCGGAGCACGAAGAGTAGGTTCACACTTTGGAGGCCGGCGGTCATGACACTGAGGAGTAGGCTAATGAGATCAAACTTTGGAATAGTGATGATAAGGCTATACATTTTACTGTCTCCTAGATGACAAATTTCAAAACCGCTAGGTCACTTATTGTATTTCTATAGGTCTATTGGACAATCCCATGAGCCAAAGATATTTACACTCATGGGTTGACCAAGGTCTCCAGAGGGTTCCAGTGGCATCCGATCATCCCTGAGGTTCGAGTCCTCACTGACCAACTTTATAGTATCCCAAAGATTAGAGATGTGTTTAAAGCATACAAGTTTGGTTGGATAGCACACCACCTAGTTACTATAGGCCTGCCATAGTTAAGAAGTTCAATTCTAATTATGCTGCTAGTCTACTGAACTCCATAGAGTGTAGCCAGTCTAAAAAAATAAAGAAACAGGTCATATCTGGTAGGTCCCTGCAGTCATATATGATGGTGTGTCGTACACGAGTGGATATTTCAAAGAACACCATTAACAGATTTATATTTAGGTTAGATTACTAAGCTCCTCCAGATGGAGTATTCATGGATAGACACATGCGGATTATGGATGAGGGGAGGATGTTTGATTCGTCACCTCATGTTGAACTATTGGGATGGATTATAAAATGAATCACCATTCAGGGGGCTATTGTGCCTTGGGTCACAAAGCCCAAGGTTCTTATTGCCAAAACTTCTTTGAATTTTGTTGCAAAGTTTTGGTAGGTGGTTGTTCGAAAAAGGTTGCGACCCACAGGAAATGACAACACGCTCCAACCTTCACATGCCTCCCTGGTAGCATATTTGATGGATAGGTTCAAGATAAACATGGGCCATGTTATAACTATTGAGATGCGAAACCTGGCCTTATCTGATCGAATGGGAATGCCCTTCCCATGCCTGATTCGTGCACTTTAAAAAAAGGCTGAGATCCCTACTACACATTATTTGGATAAAAAGATGGATACAAAGGGCATTGTAAGCATTGCATTGATCAAAGACATCCAAAATCCTCTAATGCAAGTTAGAACATGCATGTTGGGGGCTCGACAAATTTTACCAAAGCAGACCTGCATCAATTCTCATCATTTGTGGGTTACACCATTGCCCCACATCAAGCGAGGCTTCTGAGTTGACCAAGAGCAATGGTGCAACACCCTTGGTGCAGTAAGGGTAAGCGTATATGCCTTATGAGTTCTTTGTGAGGGTGGTGGTGGACCAGCGGTAGACACGGGCTATTGATGATCAGATCTCTAAAAGGATGCCACATATGGTCCATTCTCATGTACAACAAGCTGTGGAATAACTTTGGGTGGAGCTTTTAAGCCAAATCAGTATCGTGAAGGGTCATGTCAACACTTTAGAGGGATACTTCCATGACATGTTTAGGAGTATGCTCGGGGAATAAATAAAGAATCTTGTTTAAATAGTAAATTATATAAAATCCCAAATCGTACAAATGATTACATAGTACAAGGCCATCGCACCAATACCACCTCTAGAATTTTGGATGAGTCTTTTCAAAGCTCTCGTGGCACCTATTTTAGATGAGACATGGGGCACTTCACCCCATCTGTTGCACCTGCGCTTGATGTGTTGTCAAAACACAACATATTTGATGCCTAAAACAAGAGATTTTGTGAGTTCTTAATACGACTTTTTATGGTTTTATGTGTTTTTGTGTGTTATTGTAGAAAAGTTACATTGGCATGATTTTGGAGGAAAATTATAGATTTTGCTGAAGCATAGGACATACGAGTTCACCTATGAGTCGTGTCCTAAGCTACGAGTTATAGGGTGTTATCGTAGCAAGAAATAGAGATCAAAAATAAAACATTTGCTAAGTAGAGGTCAACTGTACGAGGCCATCCTATGAGTTGTAAGTCTCGCTATGACTCGTATAGGTGTACTCGTAGCAGGAAATAGAGAACCCAAACTTTTGATAAAAAGTTTAAAGGTCTAGACTACGAGAGAAGCATACAAGTCGTAGCCCAAGCAATGACTCATACTAGTAGGTCATGCTAGTTGAGTCCAAGATGCCAAGAACCTAATACGAGAACCTAATTATGACTCATAGGTCATCCTACGAGTCATACCTGTGAGGTGTAATAGCTGCCAGCTGTCTTTTCTGTGTAATTTTTAGGGTTAAACTTGTAACTACCATAAATACTTTAAGTTAGGATTTTATTTTGGGTTCTTAGCTTTTAGACATTTAATATCACTTTTGATTATTCTCTAAATATTTCTTGAGGATTTTAGCTTAGACTTTGATATTCTCTTGGAAAACCCACTTTTGGGAATTGCAAATCCCATATTGTTTCATTCTCAATATATCAAGCTTGTGGTTTGCAACTTGTGGTGCTCTCATTCTCCATTGCTTTGGGTAAAACTCTCAACCATGATTTGTGTTTGCATTTTAATTGGTTTTGCCTTAGCCATGAGTAGCTAAGCACCCACAACTTGGGGTTGTGGGAACTATGGGTAGATGGCTTGAGATGACATAGATTATTGTATTTTTATGATTGGGGTTTTGCATGTATTATCTATTTTTCTTCGTTATGATTGTTGTTTGATGGTGGCCAACAGAAAACCCCACCTACTATCATGATCCCGACCAAGGTAGTAATGAATAGGAAAAGAGAAGTGGATGATAGGATTCGATTGATGTGTTCTTGTTTGATCAACCAAACCTGACCAAGGGGAGGTTGACTGGGATAATAGGTAACGGTTAGTTGGCACACTGTGGTTGCTGATCAAGTGCCATGGTGAAATTCAACCTTTACCTTTATAGAAGGGCTAGAAGAACCCAAGTTACCATCTTACATGCAAATCTCCAATTATAGTTATGTTGTTTAGGGAACTTGAGTCAACGAACCATGGAAAACACAATTCCTAAGTTGTCCCTAAAATTGAGTGTTTTCTTCCGTCATGTTGTAGTGTTTATTTTTGTTGTTATTCTTGAATCACAGATAACCATCTCCTCCTATTTAGAGTTTCTAGTCATAGATACTCTAAATGCTTGATAGTGAATTCTTATAGTCAAACCCTATATTCCCTGTGGATTTGACCCTAACCTTTGGTTAGATTAATTGCTAATAGTGATCGCTTTGTTATTGGAGCATGAACATCATCAAAAATTATGGCGCCATTGCTAGGGAATATGGCTAGGTTTTGAATTGATTTCACTATTTGTTAGTTCAAGTATTAATTTCTAAACTCTCTTGTATTTTACTTTTGTTTTTGTTTTTGGTGTTTGATTTTAATCGCAGGGAGTACTAGGTTATATGCCCAACACAAGGAGCCAAGGAGACCCTTAGTTACAATTAATTTTTAGATCTATCGACTCTTTAGAAGAATGGGTCACATGAATGAGGATGTCATAGTTGATGAAGAAATAAATATGAAGGATGAGGATATGAGAAGAGAGAAAAATCCACCATCAATGGATAACAGGCCACAACTTAGGAACTTTAATAAAAACGCTAATGGATGGAATCAGTATAGATTAAACCCTATGGCCATGGACATTATCAGTGCTATAGTATTTTCTCCCTTACCGACAGATGGAAAGGTTTTTGTATCAAATGTATTGCTCTAGATGCTCCAAAAGCATGGTTTATTCTCAAGGTTAGCCTCAAAGGATCCCCACCATCATCTCCATAATGTCGTCTTTGTTTGCAAAAGTGTCATGGAGACAAAATATCTCTATTGATATTGTTGGTTTGAGGGTGTTCCCATTGTTATTGATAGGTAATGCAGCTGTGTGGTTGTCTGAGCTTCCCCCGGGCACAATAACAAGTTGGGTAGAGCTTCAAAGAGTGTTCTTAGAGAGGTATTTTTTGAGATCAAAGAAGTTAAAGCTCAAATATCAAAGAAACAACTTTGAACAATTGTCAGGTGACTCTATTAGTACAATATGGGAGAGATTTACCAAATGCTTGAGAATGGTCCCCGATCAAAAGATTGTTCATAATGCCTTGATTGAGATTTTCTATCAAGAACTTGATAAGAATAGTCAAGTTGCACCTACACAATTATGGGACACATGTTTCTTGACCAACCTTTTGCATTGATAGCTGCAAGGATGAAGCAAATGCTCAAAACCAACAGAGTATGGGGTTAACTAGAGTGAGGTGCAATGAAAACTTCTTCTCCGGTCAACACCAACAATGAGCAAGCAAAGATCAATGAAGAGATCATGGAGCAACTTGCTCAACTTCGCACAAGTATGAACTTGGTCTTGATGTAAAACCAAGCAAGTGTCAAAGCATTCACTCACCAACCTCTTAAGGTTCCCATCTATGAAGATCCATTCTTTGATGAAAATGCTTGTTTTGTAAGTAGTCAAGTGGCGAGTTTCTGGAATAACCCCCAAGGGTCCAACTCAAACTATTGGAGGCAAGGTTTCAAAAATCAAGATCGAAACTACAACCATGATAGTGCTTATAGAGATAACCGAGCTGGCTATTATGAAAGAGAGAGAGTGTCGGATGCCGAATGAGGTAGAAGAGATGGTTATAAGAATGGTCCTTATGTGCCGCCCCACAACTGTGATTCTATGCCAAGCACTTCTAGGCTTAAAAAGATGTTTAACAAGTTATTGAAGGGAGCCGACCGCTAAGATGAGACCTTAAAGGGAATAAAAATGGATATTTCAAGTATTTACCAAAAAATAGAGTCTCACTTAGTTGCGATTAAGCAACTAGAACAATAATTTGGGCAAGTGTTTTTGCAAGTGAACCAATGCCAAAAGGGCACCTTACTAAGTAATATAGTTCAAAATTCTAAAAATGAAGGGCATTGCATGGCAGTCATGACTTGGAGTGACAAAAGCACCATAGATCCCCCTATGCCGGTGATTGTGGATGAAGTTGATGAGAAGGGTCTTGGTGGTGAAGTTGTGATTGAGGGAGGATATCCAAAGAAAATGAAAGGACCCTGGTACATTCACCATTCCTTGTACCATTGTTGATGTTGAGTTCGCAAGAGCATTGTATACTTAGGAGCCAACATCAATCTAATGCATCTTGCTGTATTCAAAAAGCTTGGGCTTTGGCAATCCTACCCCGACAAGAATGCGATTGCTCATGGTGGATCAAACCATCAAAAAGCTGGAGGAAACACTTCTTGATGTGCTTGTTAAAGTTGATAAATTCATCTTTCCTGCAGATTTTGTGATCCTTGATTGTGAGGTTGATTTTGAGGTTCCCTTTAATTTGGAAGACCATTTCTGGCCACTAGGAGAGCTCTCGTGGATATGGACTCGAGTCAACTTTAGTTTAGGGTCAATGATGTAGAGGTAGTGTTCGACAGTCGCTAGTTAATGAGACACCCTAATGAATTGAAGACAGAGGTTTGGTCCCTTGATAATTGTTGATAATGGAGGATGACTATGTCGAGCCACGATGTTAAACAAGGCACTTCTTTGGGAGGCAACCCAAACATCTTTGATAATTGCTACTTTATTTTAAGTGTTTTTGGATATTGAAATTCTTAGGTAGTACAACGTTTGTTTGTTTTAAGTTGGAAGACATTGATGCAGTTGTGACATTTTGAAGATTACTGTGTTTTGAGATTTGGTCTATAGTTGCAAATTTAAAAACTGAAGATGTGAGAAAATGACACTTGGAGCAACCTCTACGAGTAGGTTTACGAGTAATAGTCACCCCTACGACTCGTAGTAATGTCTCTAGAGGAAAACAGTGAGCATTAAAAGTTGGCACACAACAATGAGTCAACCTTACTATTATAGGGTCCCTTATGAGTCGTAAGTGGGGTTTGTAGTGTCAAGGTATGCGTTTTAAATTTTTACAAGTATTGGGTTTGCTATGAGACTGAGACCTACGAGTCGTAGGACACGCTACGACTTGTAGTCGGGGTCTCATTGCCTCGATTTGTAGCTTTTTAAAATTTTGACCTGGTTTGCTATAACAGGAGTCAAAATAAAATTTGACCCCTAAAATCATTTCCCTAACCCTAAGAAGTCGTGATTTTCCAAAACTTACTCTGTATTTCACTATTTTGATCACAATCCTGGCTACCCACGTCATTTTTTGATGAGTACTCCTGGAAGGCTACTATTTTCTAGGGATTCAGCTCATTTTTCTCTTTACTTAGCATCATTTCAATCCTTCCACCATTTGGTAAGCTTCATGGTTGATTTTAAAGGACTGTTGTGGTGAGTTTTATTCTTTAGATGAATGTATATTTGGTTTGATTATGAATATTCTTTCCCATGTGGTGATTTTTTTGGTTTGGACATGAAGACTAGGGTTTGAGTGCTTTGAAATATGGTTTGAATTGAGCCTTGTTCGGGAGTTCTTGTGTGGGTGGTCATAGATGTGAGAATTATTGTTCTCCTGAATGCAGAGCTAAATTGTTTTTCGCTTATTATGAAATTTATCTTCAAAATTGGAATTTAGAAAGTGTGGCTGTATTTTAAAATGTTGCATCTTGTTAGCCTTAATCGAGATTGTATGAATTCTAATTGCACCTCTATAGAATGTTGTGTTGATGGCTAGTGTGATTTTGAAAATGCAATTGCTATTCGTATTTCTTGATATGTTGTGGGATTGACTTTGATTTTTGGGGATAATGGTTACTATAATTGTATTACGTTGTAGTGGATCTAACATTGTGTCGACTGTGATGTATTGATACTTGCCAATGCTTAGTTATGGTTTAAGGTTTTTGTGGTTTGTGAAAGTGTTGTAGGCACTGCAAGTGCCTTCTGTTTTCAGCTACGAGGTCCCCTATGACTCGTAGGTCCTTTGATAAGTCATATTAGCCCCTCATAGCTGGCACCAGTCACCTCTAATTACTTCACATTTCTCATATGAGACCCACCTATGACTCATAGTACCTATTATAGCTTGTAGAAGGGGTATCGTAAGTCCGACTGGGATTTCAAAAATATCACTGGAAAGAGGTAAGAGGCCAGACTACGACTCATAGGCCACCTTATAAGTCAAAACTATACCTCATACCTGATTTTAGATTGCATCTTTTTTAGAAAACTTGGTACTATGAGGTCATGGTACAACTCGTAGGACACCCTATGAGTCATACTTGCGGATCTACAACTATATCTGTGATTTTCTGCAATTTAATTATTTTTGTTTCTTGTTCATTATTATATGATTTGTTTGATGAAACATCTTGACTCTTATATATGTCGTATGGTTCATTTTCAGATACGATGCCTCTAAAGGATAAATTCGCAATCCAAATATTTCAATGAAGGTTAGTTGATGAGTCCTCCGAGATCGAGAGATCTGAGGGCTTAATGGAGGTGCACAGGGTCAGGATAGACCCCATGGAGAATATACCTCTAACCCGAGCCTGTATAGCTTAGGCACCTATGGAAGTTAGCAGTGGCTCCCAATCTAAAGAGGAGGTACATAAGGGTGATAGAGATGGCTCGGGTGTTAGAGTCAGAGTCTGAGAGCACCTCATAGACGCAGCAAGAAAAGGTGCAATAATAGCCCTGCCTGACCCAACATAGTATGTTGCAATGATAAAAGAGATATATGACCAGTGGTTGGAGCCCAAGTGACAGGGCAAATTGGTGTGACAATTTCATGAGGAGTCTAGGATAAACAACTTACGATTAGATAAGGTGCTAGGATTGGATGCAGAGATAGATGACCACAGGCTATGATGGACCACACAATAGTTGGGCATGTATGCCCCTTATGTAGTTTGTGAGTTTTATGCGGCTTATCTTGCTACATTTCATCGAGGGTTACCGAAGAATAAGAAGTTGATTAAGCAGTTGAGATTACGGGGTGGTATCAGTCCAGGATAGGAGGGTTGACATCTCGGAGGAGATGATTCGACGAGTCCAGTTTGGGCCCACTTACAGAGTCCCTCAGTCTATTGCAGAGTATGATGGATGCATTGACAAGATAAGGAGAACGGTGACTAGGAAGGACATCAGGGCTAGAACAGAGCTTATACAGTGAATTACTAGCCAAATTTGTGAAGGGCTATTGAGCTAACGTGGGTCACAAACCACACAGATCCGATAGTGAAAGCCCACCTCTCTTTCCAGGCCAAGTTTTGGTAGTCCATTATCCGTTAGCATATCAAGCCTACTTTCATGGATAATGTGATCATCTTAGAGCGAGCTATGTTATTAGCCAACATCGTAGCTAGTTATGAGATAGATTGGGCCCAAATCATCTCGGAACAGATTCACAAGTTAGTCATTCGAATGAACACCTCACTGCCATTTCCTATTTTGATCCATTATTTGTACAGTGCAGCGGGTGCTCCTATTGACCCTCACTGAGATCAACATGTAGAGGAAACATACACTATGGATCCTAGCCTGATAAAGGCTGATGAGAACCCAGTGGCCCTCCCACAAGTAGCTCCTCCAGCCATTCCAGAGCTATTTCTGATAGAGTCTCAAACTTCGAGTTCGACTCATGCTGCCGCCGATACTACTCCAGCTGCTGCAGAGCCTATGCCCGCTATTAAGATTGAGTTTACGCCCTCATCTAGTGCTCCAGCACCAGTAGCATCCATATTATAGGTTGACTCTCTTTTCTCTACTATTGCTTTTCAGCCACTGGTACCCAGGATGGCTACGGTAGAGGTTAGGCTACAGGTCTTATCAGCATCAGTTAGACCATGGGTCAGCCAGACCGCATAAGGCTCACAGGAGATGATGAAGGCATTCACCCATGATTTGGTTGATAAAAGAGTTAGAGTAGTGGATGCCCGACTCAATGCTTTTGAGGCGAGTGTCCAGCAGAGGCTCGAGGGTGCTAGGCCTATTGACATGAGCATAGTGACAAAGGAGTTGGCCAAGTTTATAGTCGACTTATTATAGATGTTAGCTGTCCCAAAGGTGGCACCAATGGGTGATGAGGTGTTTGACTGGTTATCTGACCGTCCACACATCCTTGGGAAGAGGTCCATTGAGTATGATGACCCAGAGCTGAGCTAGAAGAGGTCAAAACCTGAGGAGGAGCTGATACTAGAGGCGATGGTGGCTATTCAGAGAGATCGAGAGCAACAAATCCCATATGGAGAGGGTAGCTCACATACAGTTGCAGGCCAGACTACTAAGGAGGAGATGGTGACCTAGGACCCTGCGGACCAGACTGATACCGGTGCTTGAGCACTATGATGTTTGACCCTTTTGACCCCAGTCCTTATCTTTTCTTTATGGATACTTTGTTCTTTTGTTGGACTATCTTTTTATTATGTTGGTATTGGATGTTTTATGTTGGATGTTATTTTTACTTTTATTTTGGATATTAGGTTTTAAAATGAAGGTTTTAAATGTATATATATCTATGTTTATCTTTTCTTCATTTTCCTCTTACTACCTCTTTTTACTTTGAGGACAAAGTATTCTATTTTGATGGGGTGTGTGAAGTTATGGATTAAGGTGAAGTCTAAGTAGCCTCGAGCGCATAACTTCCCCTATTTTTTATCCCAAGTTTTTTTTGGTGTGTTCTTTTTCCTTGTGGATGTTTAATTTTCTGTTAAATCGGCATGTTTTGGGTAGTGTAGATAGTTTGTAGATACATAATAGTATTATCTGTTGGCATATACATATTCTTTAAATGCTTTTTAAATTTTGATGAAAAATTAGGTACCCTCAGAATTTTTGAGATTGTGGTTATTGATCCAGTCATGCATTTTGAGTATCTGACAATGTTTGTTCTGATAATGTGAAGGTAAGCTGAGGCTAGAAGCAAGACCTATGAGTCTATACTTGATTGTGTCTGTAAAATGTCATGTGTGTTGTGAGTTTATTTTGCCGCATTCATGCATCTTGTATGGACTCATAAGTTGCCTTGTTACTTTAAGATTGGTTTGGTGATTTGGTTGATTTGGAAGGGATCTTAGGCCTTTGTTCTTTTAATGAGCTCATTTTTTTCTAAATGACCTACCAAATGAGCTAGTGAATCCATTGCTCCAAATTTTTGAGCTTCTCATGTACTCATTCTTTCTTGACACCTTGCTAACTTAACCTTGTTTGATGAAATACCTTGATATTGGCCCTGGTCTATCCTTGAACATGTGAACCTTGATTGATGCTAAGAGAAAAAGTTGAGGGTGGCTATAATGGGTGGCCCTGGTTTGAGGCATAGATACTGTGTACTTCAGCTCAGGCTAAAAGCCTAAGTTTAAGGTGGCCTTTATTGTGGTAATGTAACTAAAATAAGGTGGTTAACTAGGAAAGAAGGAAAGAAATGAATAACCATGAGACAAGTGAAGAAAAAGAAAAGCAAAGTGCCTTGAGTTAAAAAGATTATCACAAAAAGAGTTCAAGATTGAGGCACAACTGAAAAAGAGAAAGAAAGCACTTGGGAAAGCTTGACATAGGAGAATAAGGGTGGATTTAGAGAAAATGGTTCGGTTATGAAGGTAAAAGTGTTGGTAAACATGGTTCAAGGATAGCTTTTAGTCACTACTTGCCTAAAATGCCATACGAAAGCCCCCTGAACCTATGTTATAAGTCCTTAAGCCCCAAAAGTGATCCAAATCCACTTTGTTACCAAGCCAAAAGATGAGTATAGAGGCAAGCCTATGGTATTAGTCATTTTGTATGAATTTCATTTGTGAGAGTAAGAATGCTTCCTCAGTCCCTAAATTCTAAATGCTTTTTGATTGAGTAAGAGGGACTTCTTTTCTATGAAGGCATTTGCACTACTTGTTTAGCATATGGCTATACCAGTGATTATGGATAGTTGATACTCCTTAGCTTATCATAGTTGGGTTGCCAAATTCATAATCATGTTTTTGTGGTTCTTAGTAGCTTTGTAATCAAGTTTTGAAAATGATAGTTGGATACCTGGATTAGAGTGAATGATCTATATTTCATTGGTATAGCTGCTATGTATTTCTCGTTGTCTGCGTAGATTGAGTTATCACTTGAGGAGAAGCAACAAGTTTAAGTTGAGGGTGTTGATGTGTTCCAAAATACAACACGTTTGATGCCTAAAACAAGGGACTTTGTGAGTTTTTAATGCGGCTTTTTATGGTTTTTATGAGTTTTTGCAGAAAAGTTAGGTTGGCATGATTTTGGAGAAAAAATGCAGATTTTGCTGAATCATAGGACATATGAGTTCACCTACGAGTCATAGCCCAAGGTACGAGTTGTAGGGTGTTATCGTAAAGAAACAGAATCTAAAAATTGGACATGTGCTAAGTGGAGGTCAATCCTACGAGGCCATCCTACGACTCATAAGTCTCAGTACGACTCATATAGGTGTACTAGAAGCTGGAATAGAGAGTCCAAATTTTGGATAAAAAAACTAAAGGCCTAGACTATAAGAGGAGCATATGACTAGTAGGCCAAGCAACGACTTGTGCCAGTGGGTTATACCAATTGAGTCCAAGATGCAAAGAACCTGATACGAGACCCCAATTACGACTCATAGGTCACCCTGCGAGTTATATCTATGAGGCGTACCAACTGCCAACTGTCTTTTTTGTGTATTTTTTAGGGTTAAACTTGTAACTAAGGTAAATATTTTAAGTTAGGGTTTTATTTGGGGATCCATCTTCTAGACATTAAATATCACTTTTGATTATTCTCTGAAGAATTCTCGAGGGTTTTAGCTTAGATTTTGATTTTCTCTTGGAAAACCCACTTTTGGTGAGTGCAAATCCCATATTGTTTTCGTTGTCAATATATCAAGCATGTCTTTTGCAACTTATGGTGCTATCATTATCCATTGGTTTGGGTAAACCTCTCAATTATGACTTGTGTTTGCATTTTGTTTGGTTTTTCCTTAGACATGAGTAGCTAAGCACCCACAACTTGGGGTTATCGTAACCATGGGTAGATGGCTTGAGATGACATATATTAGTGCATTTCTATGATTTGGATTTTGCATGTATTATCTATTTCTCTTTGTTATGATTGCTGTTTGGTGGTAGCCAACACCAAACCCCGCCTACTATCACGATCCCAACCAAGGTAGTGATGAATAGGAAAAGAGAAATAGATGATGAAATTCGATTGATGTGTTATCATCTAATCAAACGAACCTGACCAAGGAGAGGTTGACTGGAACAATAGGTAGCAGTTAGTCGGCACATCATGGTTGCCAACCAAGCGCCATAGTGAAATGCGACCTTCACCTTCTCAAGAGGGCTGGAAGAACCCAAGTTACTGTCCTGCATGTGAATCTCCAATTGTAGTTATGTTGTCTAGGGTAATTGAGTCAACGAACCATGAGGAACACAATTTCTAAGTTGTCTCTAAAATTGAGTGTCTTCTAGAGTTATAGGGTAGTTTTTAGTTTTGCTATTATTCTTGAATCACAGAAACTCGCCCCCCTATTTAGAGATTCTAGTTATAGATACTTAAAATGATTGATAGTAAATTCTTATTGTATAACCCTGTATTCCCTATGGATTCAACCCTAACATCGATTAGTTTAATTACTCACAGTGACCGCTTTCTTATTGGAGCATGAATATCATTAGTGCCACCCATAAAAGATTTCAAGAAAAAGGACACGAGCAAGAGATGTATCCATCGATGCAGTCTGCCACTTGACCCGTAGAAATAGACCTTGTCTTTGTAATTACCCAATTCACTACCCCTATCTATCTACTGATCTTTGTTTTGGCCCTGGTCTCTGCATGAACATTATGAACCTCTACCTAGGTCAAAATCCTAAGTAGAGGGTGGCTTATACTTGCCCTAGTCCTTTAGAAAGATATTGTGAACCTTGACCTAAGCCAAAGAGTTAAGTTGAGGGTGGCTATTGTAGGGAAAACATAAAAGTGAGTGTGGAAAAGAATCAAGTGATAAGAGGAGAAAAGAAAGTGGGTTGTGCCCTCGAGCAAAAACTAATTAGCATAAAAGAAAAGAATGAAAATGAGTGAATAAGCATGGAAATCACTTCCTGTACTAAAGAAAGTTGGAAAAAATAGGGAAATAAGAGTTAGAGACCAAAATGCAAATGGTTGAGTCAAAGTAAGTGTCTTGGAGAGCCCTATTAGTCAATTTAATCCTAGATATGCCTCACTTGAGCCCAAGCCTATCTACAAGCTACAAAAGTCATAATATGATCTAAAAAAGGTGATTCAAGTGTTAAGGTGGCGAAAATAAGGGCAACCATATAATCGATACTTGTGTGTCCACAGAAAGTCATTTGTGAGAGTGAGTGTCTACATTCTAGTCTCTGTTCTGCATTCTTCTTTGTAGTGAGAGCACTATCTTTGTACTAGTTGGTAGCTAATTCAACTGGGTTGTCTTTATTCATGATCGTATGTGGACCATCCATCCATGCATGAGGTTTGCCTTAATCTTTGTGGGTCTATTTGGGATGTGAGCACATTCTTAAGCTTGTTATCAGGCCTTATTTGTTTAAAATTGTAGGGTTATCCATAGTTTTAAATGATCACTCATATATATTCTTTGTTTGTGTGACTTTTTATTGGTTGGGGACAAGCAATCATTCTATGTTGAGAGTGTTGATGAGTCATAGAAATTTGACTCATGTAATGCTTTAAGTGAAGGATTTTTGCGCGTTCTCAAGAAAAGTTATTATTTTGATGTGTGTTTTTGTTATTTTTCAGGAAAATTGGTTAAAGCATGGAGAAATGTGTATAATTCAAGAAAAGGAATGAAAATGAGCTCAAGTACCGGTACAATGGGGCCTCCACGATTCGTGTAGCATCACACGGACCTTGAGAGGCCACATGGAAGTGGCCCAGGCAAGAGAAGCAATAATTGAACCAAGTAAAGAACCATAAGTACCTTCACAGTTTGTGTGTCATCGCACAGGCTATGAGTCCCACCATGGCCTTAACTTGGAGTTGAATATGGGAAAAATACATGGCAAAGGAATTAAAG
This sequence comes from Solanum sejunctum, assembly GCA_025642045.1. Taxonomy (NCBI): domain Eukaryota; kingdom Viridiplantae; phylum Streptophyta; class Magnoliopsida; order Solanales; family Solanaceae; genus Solanum; species Solanum sejunctum. The sequence continues at coordinate 28,187 of JAOTQJ010142249.1, forward strand.
GAAAATTTGTCGAAGGCATGTCCCATGGTTGACCACTCGAGTCGTAGACTTCGGCATAGACTGTGTTGCATGTCATCAAAGTGATGTGAAAGTGGCGAGTACCATTGAAAATTATGAAAAATGTACAAGTGGCACGAGATGGGGCACGTCATGGGCTGTGTGACCCACCACGGTCCTTCATGTGGGTCGTGAGGATGATATGAGTGACGAGAAGATGAAGGAGAAGGAGATAGTCCATTTAACAGACCGTTAAACTTCACATGCCCTATGTCCCTACACGTGGAGTAGCAACAAGGAGTGAAGATTTTGAAGGCCAAGTATGGGTTCACAGACAACTTCATGGTCCATCTAACGGCTCACAGGCCTTGTAGTGACTCGTATCCTTGTTGAAGTTATTTTTCCTATTTTAAGTTGGATTTAGGTTTTCCTTGTGTGTGTGTATATATATATATATTTATTTATTTATTTATTTATTTATTTATTTTATTTTCGACAGTCTTGGACTACTAGATATAGAGAACACTATTTTGCTTGCAATTTCGTTGAACTTTGGGTTTTTGTTGTCTTATTTGAGATTGTAATTCTTGGATTTACTAATTATTCGATAGTAAGTTCTTTATTATGAAATATTCGTATTGTTGTGGGTTATCTTTCTTAAATATGCTAGGGTAAACTCACAACTAGGGTTGTGAGAACCACAATAAATCAATAAGATAGACAAATATGGGATAAATCTTGGGATTGATTAGCGTATATATCATAGTACACTTTAACTTCATCCTTAATGAGTCGATGCATTAGGGTAAGCCTAAATTCTTTACATGCCCGAAAGGGATGTAGTGATTAGGAAAAGAGTTTTATAATAGAAATCCGGGGTTTTAAACCTAGTCTAAGAACTTAAGACCAAAAGGTCAGAGTATTCTGGGATCAATAACAAAGGTTAGTACGAATACATTCTGAGACCGAAAGGTGATGAATGAAATACATCTAAGAAGGGCTGAAAGGTAAATTAGGTATTACATAACTTGTTAGATCTTGTATACGAAATTATGAACAAGTTTACCATATAGATTTGGCTATCGTATTAGAAACCATGGGGAAGACAATCCTAGCTTCGCATTAGTCAGGTAAAATCCAGTCGCCTTTGTACTCGTTTGTTATTGTACTTTAGTAATTTCATTTGCAAAAAATCCAAAACCCCCCATTTAATTTATGTACTTTTATTTTGGGAGTCGATATTACATCTGAAAAGGGTGCTAATAGATTTATTCTCACGCATTCCCTGTGGGATCAAGCTCAACTCTGGTTGAGTTCTATATTTGATCAATGACCAGTTTACTATTCCTTTTGGAGTGTAATGCATCACCTTGCCATATTCATCATTGGTACAGAGGTGCTTTCTAGATGACTTAATAGTCTTGACATAGAAAAGACTTTTTTGGGTTATGGACTCCCTAAGTGGAACTCAGAAATTTATCATTTGTCTTATGCAGATGATATAATTCTCTTTTGCTCTGGTGATAGAAGATCAGTAATTAAGATGATGAGCATTCTGAAATAATATAAGGATTATTTAGGACAACTTATAAATAAATCAAAGAGTTTCTTCTATCTTTATGAAAATCCTCCTTTGATTTATTCTATAAGATTAAGAAAGTTGACTCCACTCATGCACCTGGAAAGTGTCTGCAAATATAAGAGACAGTGGATCATCCCGTAAAGCAAGTAGATGGGATTGCTTCTCCCTTAACCAGAGCTCTCGAGTTCAATCTTTGGGGATGAAAAATTTCTAATAGGGAGCGATTCCCCCAAATGGGTCCTACGCGATTTCAATATGAAGTATTCTGGCTGCAATGCATACACCGGATACTAGATGACCAAAAAAAATAAAAAATCATTTGGAGTAAAAGTATATTAGCATACCAGATTTGGCTCACTCAAACTTCATAAAGCATAAAATGATGTAAATTGATGGACCAAGTTGCAATTTTTGTAAACCTGAGAAACTACAACTCTGCTTCCTAAATCTTTTCAGTTAATTACTTTCAAGCCCTTGAGAAAACAAAAATTAGTCAGTTAGGACACCCATGTGTACAATCTCAATTTTTTATTATTACCTCGATCTATATTGATCTATTGCCGACCTGATACATTCTTTAAGAAAATAATAATTTTGTTGTATTATTTTTAATTATTAAAAATTATTGAAAAAAATATCAATAACATTAAAAATATTAAATAAAATATTTATTTTTAGTATAATGAATAAATAAAAATAAATTGAGGAATTTTCCCTTATTATATAAGAGGGAATTGTGGTGAAGCAGGCACCTCTCTGTCGACGTGCCTGCTTCATTCCAAACTCCTTCTTCTAAGAATTTTAATAATTATTTTTTGGTTCTATTTTAATGTAATTAATGTATAATTATTTTTTCAAAATTGTGAAATCCTCTTCAACTATAATCTTTAGTTTTAAATTCATATGTTTTATATATAGCTATGCTATTTTGAGTGTCAATAATATTTGTGTATTATTAAAAATAAGTTTATGAATAACTATTGGGCATGTACATTGAACGAAATATTTGTAACTGGTAAAAAATAAATCTAACTTGTCTTATTGTCATGTGATGACGACAAACAACAACAACAACATTACCCCAATGTCTCATGTGATGACGATAAGTTTTGTTTATTTGTCTTTCTCTCAATAAACTAGATAAGAATGCCGGTGCTCAGCACGACCCAACATGTTGATTTTTTATACATTTTTTATAAATACGACTAAAATAATTAGTCTAAGCTCGATTAAAGACTTTCATGCTAACACAACAGAACATAATAATTAGGTTAAACTCAGTCAAAAACCTCCATACTAATATGACAGAACGTGTTATCTCTGTATATAACATGTGAAATAGAACTGAACACTTATGTACATCGTTATTCATATATTATAGGATTTTCTCATCTATAATATGTGCATAAGCACATTTAAATTCATCATTTTTTACAAGTAAGAGTTGTAATCATCAGCTTAGCTGTCACGGCCCAAAGTCCCGTAGGGCAGACCGACACCTATGGCTGATAAGGCTCGGGAGAACCAACTTGTAACTATATGCGTTCTGTACAACTTATAAGGGGCTTCTAAGTTTGACATGCATTTAAGTAGATAAACAGTGATAACAAGCCAAAAGGAAATGCGTATGACTAGGCCGTTGGGGCCAAGCTGTCTAAAGTGCGAGATATGACTTCATTGTGCTTTATAGAGTCTACAAAGCCTTTAAATAAAGAAAAATATCTACCAAGGGTCGGGACAGTCCCCGCCCCATCAAACTGTGCAATAAAAATATGTAAGCTCTAGACATGTACAAAGCCCCGAAGCAACCTGGAGCTTGATGACAGCAGCTAAATATCCTGTACTCCTACTGGGGAGATCTATTAGCACCTGTACCTGCGATATGAAATGCAGGTCCCTCGTAAGGGACGTCAATATGGGATAATGTACTGAGTATGTAAGGCAGGATATACTATATATAAAGTCACAACTGAAATAAAACTATGTATCTGTGGAAGATCAGTAACCACCCTTAGTTATGCTGCGGAATCATGTATTTTATGTCTGTTATATCACTTTACCTTTACTGCAAAACCTGTACTGTAAAATCTGTGTACAGATGTAATTAAATAACTAGCTTATCAATTGTAACTGTACCGGGATCGTCCCTATACTAGGTTTTGTATGAAGCCCCTCGGGCTCCACCCGTAATACTGTAGTGGGATCGTCCCTATGCTAGGTTCTTCTCGAACCCCTTCGGGATCCACCCATCAAAACTGTATACTTTATCATTCAGTTACCTTTGAGATGATTCTTTTGGTGACCATAACATTGAATTCGTAGGACTATATATGTAGCATGTGACATGTAGATAATCATACAAGATAATATGATAATGAAAGCAATACATTACACAATTGATGAAATGCGTATGAAATGGAACAACTCATGAGCTTTATCTTGTAACAGGAACTCATGTAACTTGGTATCAAAGCAAGTATGAAGGTTTGAAGGTTACTATATAGTGGATCATATGAACATGTAAGAGAGTGTATACATGGTTAATAGTTGTGTCGGAGTTGGCAAGTTCCTTTATATACCCACGAGGGATCTATGTTTCATGCCAAGTGATACGAAATTAAGCAACTTTACATACCTTGTTGTGGGACCTTGCTACTAAGTCAAGATAACCTTCCCTTCCTCAAAATATTTATATACAACATAGTAGGTGATAAAACTATTATTAGCAGCCAATAAACATATCTTGGCAGCCCAATCACATAACAAAATAACACACGGGCAACAAGCTTTTAATTAGCGACGTCAAGACGTTTCATTCAACCTTTTCACTTATAACCATATTTTCATACAAAAATTCTCATGTATATGTCATATAAATCTTGTTTGAGACTCTTTACAGTCTTACAACAGCCCACAAAGTTCAACATATAGCAATTCCACACAATCTAAAAATGGATAGCATAACGTTACCTTCCTTAGCTACATTTCAACGTTGACAACTCCAAAACTATTCCAACATTAACCAAACTGTTACAACAATATTTACAAATAAAAGTATACCACAAAAAGTTCTATAAAATCACTTAAGAAGTCATTAAGGACATGAGCTAATAGTTTTACATACAACAGCCCGCAAGTTCCAATCAACATAACACTTAAGATAACTCGATAAAACGTGCTTGTTAAATGAAACCAAAACCAGGACAGAAACCTTAGGGTGATGTTTATAACCCAAACCATGTTAATAATACCAAGTTATCTTCATAGTATAACTTAAAAATCATAGAGAAATCACCAAAAAAAAAGGTAAAGGTGCAACATCTTTCTACACAGAATCTGTCCAACAGATTTCAGCAACATAACTTGTATCTATCTCTTGTTTTTCATGATAAAACTATACTGAACACACAACTATAATTAATTAACTTTGTATTAAAGATTTATAGGTTCCTTAATAACCCCAAACAAGTCGTTTTCCTGCTTCACAAAGTTGAGAAAAGTTGAGAGGAAACTTAGAGACGAAATCTGATTTTTTTTTTGTGTGTTCAAGTGAACAATAACTTGTGGAGCAGCTTTGAAGCTCTTATTGGGATGTTATGCCGACTCTCTATTTAATTCTTGAACATCCTATACTACACATACTCAAGTTGCTTACCCACCAGCTTGGCCCTCAAATTTAGGCCTTTTCGGAGCACCCACTTGATGGACTTAGGCTGCCTATTTTCAGCTTTCACTTAATTAGTTTTGGGCCCAATTTGCTAAGTTTATTGTGTTGTATTTGGGCCCTTTTTATTTTAATTATTGGGATGAAAATGTATCCCATTTATGATACTAAAACATAGGCTAAAGTTACACCCATAACACGGACTTTATTCATAATCGAACTTAGAGAAATTTCGACATTTAGTCTCATCTCCGTTTAACTAGCGATTTAAGCTAAGCAAGTAAGTGACTCACCTGCTAGCTTCTAATTCCTACAGGCACCTCAATTCTCTTACTTCATTTAAGGCCATAATCTCCTCAATTTGACACAAAATATGTATATACTCGACTCTCTTAAGCGTTAGATGCACATATAACCCATTAACACAAGAGTCAAGCACTTTTGAAAGTTAGCGCTAATTTGTCCAAACCATGTTTTGTTTCATTTACATTGTGCAAATATTTTAAGGTGAGGGGTGTTACATCATCCCCCTCTTAGGAACATTCATCCCCGAATGTTAGCACAATAAGATAGCTTAGCCGAGTTTAAACATCTACTTGCACAAACTTTAACAACACTTTAAGTATTCAATACCACGTACCTATTAGTGTCCCAATTCTGTATGTGGGACTTTTGCTCTAGCTTCAAATAAGTGAGGATATTTCAATTTCATCGTATCCTCAGCTTCCCATGTTATCTCTTCTGCTTTCTGGTTCCTCCAAAGTACTTTAACAGAAGCTATTTCTTTGTTCCTTAACTTTTTAACTTGATGATCTAGAATAGCAATAGGCACTTCTTCATAGGTGAGATATTTTGTAACCTATACATTTTCAATAGGAGTGATACGGGCTGGGTCACCTATGCATTTTCGAAGCATTGAGACATGAAAAACTGGATGAACCATTGAAAGCTCCTGGGGTAGCTCTAGTTCATATGCAACTTGCCCAACCTTCTTCATAATCTGATATGGCTCTATGTAATGTGGACTCAATTTTCCTTTCTTACGAAATCTCATAACTCCTTTCATTGGAGACACCTTTAAACTTACCCAATCACCTACTGAGAATTCCAGTCCTCTTCTCCTGGCATCCTCATATGATTTATGCTGACTTTAGGCTATTTCTAGTCACTGCTGTATTACTTTAACTTTTTATATGGCTTGTTATACTAGATCTGGTCCAAGTAAGGTGGTTTCACCCACTTTAAACCATATAATCGGTGACCTACACTTCCTTCCATGCAAAGCTTCATAAGGTGCCATCTTTATACGCGCATGGTAGCTGTTATTATAGGCAAATTCAATAAGTGGAAAATGGTCCACCCAACTACCTTTAAAGTCCAATGCACAAGCTCACAACATATCTTCAAGTGTCTGAATGGTACATTCTGCTTCCCCATCTAGTTGAGGGTGGAATGCTGTACTCAAACTCATTTATGTCCCTAAACTTCGTTGGAAGGACCTCCAAAACTTTACAGTGAATTGAGCTCCTCGATCATATATAATGGAGATTGGGACTCCATGTAGCCTGACTATCTCTTTTAGGTATAGCTTGGCACACTCTTCAGCTGTATAATCACTCTTGACTGGTAAGAAGTGTGCTGACTTTGTGAGTTTGTCAACTATTACCCATATAGAGTCAAACTTCTGAGATGAGCGCGGCAAACCTGTAACAAAATCCATATTAATCATATCTCACTTACATGTTGGAAGTTCTATACAGTGCATGTAACCTCCTGGCTTTTGGTGTTCTACTTTTACTCTTTAGCAATTTGGACATTGAGCTACAAATTCTGCAAGGTCCTTTTTTATGCCTCTTCACCAAAACATTTCCTTCAGGTCATGGTATATCTTAGTTGACCCTGGATGGATGGAGTATAGAGAATGATGGGCTTCTTCCATTATCCTCCATCTTAGGCTATTATTATCAGGCACACATAATCTATTCTGATAGTATAGTACTCCATTTTGTGCAAGTTTAAAGCCTTTTATTGCACCCTGACTCACCTTTTCCTTAAGCTATTGTAGAATAGGATCCTCAAACTATTTTTCTTTTTACTTCTATTACCAATGAAGACTCCACAATATTATGCACACTAACCCCTTTCTTTGGAGTTTCAATCAAGATCATATGTTGGATAGTTTTTCTCATGTGGTTGTAGCTGCTTGGATGCATAAGCAATTACCCTACCATGTTGTGTCAGTACACATCCCAACCCAACTCCTAAAGTATCACAATACACTATATACCCCTCAGTGCCTCCTAGAAGTACTAGCACAGGTGCAGAACTTAGCTTATTTTTCAGCTCCTGCAAGCTTGTTTCACACGCATCATTCCATTAGAACTTAGTTGCCATATATGTGAGCTTTGTTAGAGGTGCAGAAATAGAAGAAAAACCTTCAACAAACCTCCTGTAATAACTTGCCAAGCCTAAGAAGCTCTGAACTTTCGTGGGTGATGTGGGTATTGGCCAATCTTTCACAGCTTCTATCTTTTGTGAATAAACCTTTATTCCCTCCTCAGACATAATATGACCCAAGAATGCCACTGACTTTAGCCAAAATTCACATTTATAATATTTGGCATACAACTTTTGATCATAAAGAGCCTGTAACACCTATCGCAAGTGATCTGCGTGGTCCTCTTCTGATCTTGAATATACCAAAATTTCATCTATAAATACTATCACAAATATATCCAAGAATGGCGTGAATACCCTGTTCATTAGATCCATAAAAACTGCTGGTGCATTCGTTAGCCCAAATGACATAACAAGAAATTCAAAATGACCGTAGCGTTTTCTGAAAGCTATTTTGGGTATGTGTTGCTCCTTCACCCTCACTTGGTGATAACCTGATCTCAAATCAATTTTTGAAAGATTTTGGCACCCTATAACTAGTCAAATAACTCATTAACCCTGGGGAGGGGATATTTATTCTTAATTGTCACCTTATTCAATTGTAGATAGTCGATACATATTCTCAAAGTGCCATTCTTTTTACATACAAACAATACTGGTGCACCCCAGGGGGACACACTAGGTCTTATGAAACCCTTGTCCAATAAATCTCTTAACTGCTCTTTTAATTCATATAATTCTGCTGGGGCCATTCTATATGGAGGGATAGAAATAGGTTGAGTGCCTGGACGTAAGTCAATAACAAAATCTATTTCCTTTTCAGGAGTTAAGATTGGGAGTTCTTCAAAGAACACATCAACAAATTCATTTACTATTGGAAGTGACTGAAGAGTTGGTGATTTTGTCTCCATATCCCATACTCTACTAACTAAATGACATATATACCCCTTGGAGATCATTTTTCTAGCCTTAAAGTAAGAGATAAACATACTTTTTGGCGCCCTAACATTGCCTTTCCATTTAAGAATTGCCTCACTTAGAAAGTGAAAATACACTCTCTTAGTTCGGCAATCCACAGTGGCATAATAAGAAGCTAACCAGTCCATACCCATTATCA
>JAOTQJ010142269.1:0-36926 GCA_025642045.1 Solanum sejunctum
GTAAAACGTAGAAAACCCTTATAATATGTATAGAAAGCATATAGTTATAGGTTGGTTCTCCCGAACCTTATCTACAATGGGTGCCAATCCACCCTACGGGACTTTGGGGCATGACACAAGCCTAGGACCTAGATATGACACGGCGAATGCGTAAGCTGAAGGGACCCCAATCAAGCCTCTTAACAAATCATTACACATCCTTGGTCACGAAAGCAAAAGAATAACAACAATAGACAAAAAAAGGTATAACACGGGGCTAAGGGACATTTTTCATATCTTAAACATCAGAGAATCAATAGGGTCAAAGATTATAGCATCATTACATAACTTGTCCAACAATACCTCTAAACATGGAACTTAGTAGGGGCCAAGACAAGAAACCAGGACCACCATGATAGTCAAAGCATATAATAAAAGGAAAGACAGTCTTTATACATAGCATAAGATCAAAGACATTATCCTCAAAAAAGAGGAATCACTAACTTGCTTTGAGAGTAATCGTACTAGCCTTGTGAAGGAGGAGGATGATCAAGTGGAGTTTTAGTTCCTACATGGGAACATCATGTAGGCTTAGAGTATGAGTAAGTACGTTTGAATGTACTAAGTGTCTAGGATGTAATGCAACATGAGATAGGCAATATAATTGAAATGCATAATAAGGCAATAAATGAGCTTATAGCAATATGACATGCATGAGTAATGCTTGAAGTAAAACATGCTTACATAGATCATATTATATGTTTAGTAAAAGACCATTATCATAGACCAAGCAACTTAGTACTTGGAATCCAAGGTAAACCACCCTTTAGAAGTGATTGAGGTACCAACCCTTTAATTGGTTGACGGAAATGACCACCCTTCTTCGGAAGTAATTGAGGTACCAACCCCTCAATTAGTTGATGGCATACCACCCCCATCCGAGATGATTGAGGCATCACACCTCAATTGGCTATGGTCAACTCACAACACAATAAATACTTCTCATGAAATCAAAATATATATACCATCCTTTCATCATCATGTTGTAAGATAACTCATATGCCATGCATTAGGCCTTCGACAACTCAAGAAACATAATCAGGATATTTTATAAAACACGTGTCGGGTGTTTATTGCTAATGTAAAACCATGTAATTCAAGTGTAAAATTGTGAAAGAAAACTTAACGTAAAACTACCCACCAAAACTTTGTAATTCACTCATGTAATATAGATCAACACCCTTCATAAAATCTCAAGATAGGTCTAAGATTCATAGCTCAAAACATGCTTAAACAATAATAATTTTACAAAACCCCAACATAGTTCATAGTCAAATTCATAATAGAAAACCCATAAGTAAAATAAACTTAGAAACTAGTAATTTAGGTAAAAAAGAAGCTTGGGCACAATGGGTGAAAGGACCAAATGGTTGAAACTAACAGACCTTAGCTTTGTAGAATTTCTTAATAAAGATTGGAATGGAGACTTGATGCTTGAGTGAAATCCTTAAGATCCGTAATGAGTTTGGAACCCTCGATTTTGAGTACAATATTTATCTAAGTATTTGAGAGAGTATTGGGGAATGTCGTGTATGTTATAAAGGTGAAATATGGCTAAGTATAGGTATTTTAGACTTAGGCCCAAGACTCAGAAAGCTTGGACCGAAGTAACAAAACTGGGTGAAAATAACACTGGTCCGCGACGGAGGTACCTTGTAGTACCAATGCAGACTACCACTGTTTTACACATACTTGGGAAAGTTACATTTTGCTACCATTGCTCTAAAATGAGTACTAGACCCATTTACCTCTGAATTTTGCCCCCTGAACAAGGTATGAAGTTGGACATTTGGTATCACGCACGGATTTTGAGATATTTAAAAATTATGATTTCGGGCACTTTTTGGAGTCGTTTCAATGTCTCCCCCTTGGGACCATTCGTCCTCGAATGTTAGAAAATAGTAAATAAGAAGAGTAATCATGAGGAAATCAGCCCTAACATGAATGCAATAATGCACTTAAACATCTTTTCAAAAATCTCAACGTAAGTGTCGAGGTCACCATGAACTTGTCAACATAAACATGAATGCATGCATATGATATATAAGGCTGATACGTGAGACATGAAATCACATAGAAGACTTAGAATTAGTAACTTAGGCTTAAGTAGAATGGAAGAGATAGGGATATCACTTTTGAATGTCCGCTTTGGCTTCCCATGTAGCACTTTCGACTTGTTGATTCCTCCAAAGGACCTTAATGGAAGCCAGATGCTTGTTTCTCAACCTCTTCACTTATCTATCCAAGATCTCTACTGGAACCTCTTCATAAGTCAAGTTGTGGTCAACAACACCCAAAACATCCGATAGAACAATAGCACTCAGTTCACCCACACATTTTCTTAATATGGATACATGAAAGACCAGATAAACCAAGTCCATTTCACTAGGAAACTCCAATTCATAGGCCATCTTACCAATCTTACTTAACACCCTATAAGGAACCACATATCTTGGACTCAATTTACTCTTTTTACAAAAATGAACCACACCCTTTATGGGTGAATCCTTCGAATAGACCCAACAACCAATTTTAAATCCAAGCTCCATTCTCCTCGCATCGGCATAGGACTTTTGATGACTTTGGGTTGTTCTCATCCTTTCTCTAATCAACCTTACCCTCTGCATAGTCTCTATGACCAGATTCGTACCCAACAAATCTATTTCTCCTACTTTAAACCACCCAATTGGTGATCTACAATGTCTACCATAGTGGGCCTCAAAAGGAGCCATACCAATGCTAGAAACATAGCTATTATTATAAGCAAACTCAATCAACAGAATATGATCATCCCAACTACCTTAAACTCTAAAGCACAAGCTATAATATCCTCAAAAGTTTGGATAGTTCTTTCGGCATGGCCATCTATTTGAGGATAAAAGGTTGTACTAAGCTTTACCTTGGTACTAAGACCTCTTTCAAAGGACCTCTAAAAGTGTGAAGTGAATTGAGTACCATGATCTGATATAATGGACAAGGGCACCCTATGCAATCTAACCAACTCATGAATATACAACTTAGCATAGTCATCAGCACCATAAGTAGTCTTATCCGGTAGTAAATGAGTCGACTTATTCATTATATCAACAATGACTCAAATAGAATCAAAAATCTTTCTAGTCTTAGGCAATCCAACCACAAAGTCCATGCTAATTTCCTCCTACCTCTAAGGAGGAATCTCTATATCTTGGGTTAGGCCACCTGTCCTTTGTTGTTCGGCTTAGACTTGTTGGAAACTATAACAACCGGATACAACTTTGGAAATGTCTTTCCTCATACCTCTCCACCAAAATACATCTCTTAAATCCTATACATTATGGTAGAATTGGGGTAAATATAATAGGAAGAGTTATAAGCCTCATCAAGAATCTTCTTTCTCAAATCGTCAACACAAGGCACACACAACCTACCTTGTTATCTAAAGGCACCATCTCCGCCTTAGGAGAAATTCTCCACCTTTCCATCTCTCACAAAAGCCTTTCACTCTAATAAGATCAAGATCTTTTTTTGCTTTTACCTCATCAACCAAGGAAGACTTTGAACTATCAACAACCACAATACCAACATTATCAACCTCTTCCAACCTAATCCCCAATCTAGCCAAACAATGGACCTCCTTAGTCACCTCTTTGCCCCCACCATCAACATGAGCTAGGCTACCCTTAGACATCCTACTCAAAGTATCGACCACCTCATTAGCCTCATAGGGATGATAATGCATAGTCATACCATAATCCTTAAGAAATTCTAACCACCTTCTTTGCCTCAAGTTGAGATATTTTTGGGTGAACACTTATTGGAGAATCTTATGATTGGTAAACACATCAACATGCACCCCATACAAATAATGACGCCAAATTTTCAAAGAAATACCACGACGGCCAATTCAAGATCATGAGTAGGATAACTCTTTTCATGCACTTTGAGTTGTTTGGAAGAATAGGCTATTACCTTACCACTTTGCATCAAAACACAACCCAAACCAATCCGGAAGCCATCACAATAAATAACAAATCCTTACAACCCTTCCGGTAGAGACACGATAGCAATAAACACAAGCTTATCATTCAAGGTTATAAGACTCTTTTCATACTCATCGGTCCACACAAATTTAGCCTTTTTTTGAGTCAACTTAGTCATGGGAGAAGCATTAGAGGAGAATCCATTCACAAACCTCCGGTAATAACTCATTAAGCCCAAGAAGCTTCAAATGTCCGATGGGATCAATGACCTAAGATAATTTCTAATCACATCCATCTTTTTAGGATCCACCTTAATACCATCTCGTGATACCATATGACTTAGAAAGCCAACCTTTTCAACCAAAATTCACACTTCTCATATTTGGCACACAACCTCTCTTCTCTCAATTTTTGCAACAGTACCTTCAAATGACCCACATGGTCCTCCTCACTATGAGAGTAGATCAAGATATCATCAATGAAGACCATAATAAACAAATCAAGGTAGGGTTTAAAGATTATATTCATAAGATCCATGAAGATAGACTGTGTATTGGTCAACCCAAAAGACATAACAATAAATTGATAATGCCCTTACCTAGTCCAGAAGGCCGTGTTGGGAATGTCACACTGCCTCACCTTCATTTGATGATACCCGGACTGAAGTTCAAAAATAGGAAAGTGACAAGCCCCTTAAAGTTGGTCAAACAAATCATCAATCCTTGGAAGAGGATACTTGTTCTTGATAGTAGCCCCATTAAGTTGCTGGTAGTCAATATACATTCTAAGAGATCCATCATTCTTCTTCACAAAGAACACTGATACACCCCAAGGTAATTGGCTAAGCCTAATAAAACCCTTTTACAACATATTTGTAAATTGCTCCTTCAACTCTGTTAACTCCATTGGGGCCATATGGTAAGAGGGAATAGAAATGGGTTGAGTATCAGGAAGGAGGTATATACAAAAGTCTATTTCACTTTGGAGAGGCACAACTGGAAGGTCATTTAGAAAGATATCGAGGAACTCATTTACCACTGGAACAGACTCTATAGAAAGGACTTCGGTAACATCCCTAACCCTTATAAGATGGTACAAACACCCCTTAGAGATCAATTTTCGGGCGTTAATGCAAGAGATAAACCTAGCCTTGACCCTACGGGTTCTATAATCAATAGAGGCATAATATGTATACAAGTGATCCATCCAAAGAATGACATCAAAATCCACCAGATCCAACTCAACAAGATTAAAAGGCAATATCTTATGTAAGATGCAAGTGGAAAAATTTCTATAGACCTTTCTACCAACAATAGCTACACCAATGGGAGTAGACACCTCATAAAACCACAATAATTCAACCTTATTCTAAATCTTTTTGGCAACAAGAGGAGTAACAAAAGAAAGAGTGGCACCCAAGTCTATCAATGTATACCTATCTAAATAAAAGACTTTTAACATACTAGTAATGACATGGGCTCCTCATCAACCCCTTGTCTTCCTTGGGGTGCATAGAACCAATTGTGTCTTGGGGCACCACCTTGTTGACATCCTCTCTCCAAAGGAACCACATTAGCACCCCAGCCTAATGGACAAACATCCTTACCCTTGTTTCAATTATGTGGACAATCAATCACCTTATGACCTGATTCTTCACAACCAAAACAAGTATTAGTATATCTCAAGCATGGGCCACCATGACACTGCCATATTTTGGACTCATAGCATTAAGCACCATACAAACATCATCTTGGGCCCTTGAATAGTCATTGGCAAACCTCCTATTACGAGCATGTGAGGACCCTTGGCTTTGATAAAATAGTTCACCTTTGTGACTTTGGAACTTACCATTAAAATTGGCCATTTTGGCATCATAACTCCTCCTCTTTCTCAACTTCCCCCTCTCTAATTATTTAACACAAGTCATCAAGTGGGATAAATCCATATCACTAATCAACATGGCGGTATTACATTCATCACTTACCAAATCGGACACATCCATCATATACATATTTATCCTAGACCTCAAGTCAGCTACCAAGTATGGAGCATATTTAGGAAGTTGATTTAACTTAAGGGCATACTCCCTCACACACATAGATACTTGCTTCCAGTTTATGAACTCCATCATTTTGCCTCCATAAGCTCAAGAGGAAAGAAATGGTTTAGGAAAATCACCTTAAACTCCTCCCATAGAACCACATTTTTATTCCCCTTCTCCTCCTTCCATTAAGTCTACCATATTTGGGTCACCCCCTTGAGTTGGTATGCTGCCAACTCCACCTTCTCTTCCGACCATACACCCATGAAAGCCAACACTTTGTATACCTCATAAATTAACTCTTGAGAGTCTTCATCCACCTTAGGCCCATTAAACTTTGATGGGTTCATCCTCATAAAGTCTCTCACCTTAGAAACTAGAGTAGGAGGAGGAGGGACTTCGGCCTCTTGATTGACTTGATTAGCCACTACTTGAGCTAGCAAGGTGAGAGTATCTCAGAGCTCTCCATGAGCCGGTTGTTCCTTAGATGTGCAGGTTCTCCTTCCTCTTATGTTAAGCATGATATACCATAGCAAAGAACATTTGTTAGAAGGGAAATATTACCTAACTTCTATAGAATGATATGGAGTAAGAACAAGGGAAATACTTTCTAAAATGACTCATAGCCTCCTACTAATAGTTGAGTTCCATAACATAACCATGAATAAGACTCTAATCGACATGATATGTTGGAGTCAAGGACCAGTAACAACCTAGTTCTCACATACCAGGTTTGTCATAACCCAAGACTAGGGCCTAGATGTGACATGGTGAATGGAGAACCCTCTTAACATATCATTACATATCCTTGTTCGCAAAAGCAATAACGTAACAATAATAGATAGAAAATGGGGTAATATGGGGCTAAGGGACATCTTTTATATTATAAACATCAAAGAATAAACAGAATCAAAGCTCATAGCATCATTACATAACTTGTCCAACAATGCCTCAAATATAAAACTTAGCAGGGGCTAAGACAAATAACCGAGCTCACTCTCATAGTTGAAGCATATAATAAAAGGAAAGAGAGTCCTTATACATAGCATAAGATCAAAGATATTGTTCCTAAAATTTAGGACTCACCAACTTGTGTTGAGAGTAATCGTACTAGCCATGTGGAGGAGGAGGAGGATCAAGTGGAGCTGTAATTGTTACATGGTAATATCATGTAGCAATAAGTATGCTTTAGTACATTTGAATCTAAGTATCTAGGATGCAATCTAACAAGAGATAGGTAACATAACTGAAATGTATAATTAGGTAATAAATGAGCATATAACAATATGCCATGCTTGAGTGTTACTTGAAGTAAAACATTCTTACATAGATCATATTACATGTGTAGTAAGAGACCACTATCATAGACTGAGCAACATATACTCCAATCCATAGTAAACTACCCCTTAGAAGTAATCAAGGTGCCAACCCCTCAGTTAGTTGACGGACATGACCACCTTCCATCAAAAGTGACTTAGGTACCAACTCCTCAATTTGTTGATGGCTTACCACCCCTATTTGAGGCAATTGAGGCACCAACCCCTCAATTTGTTGATGGCTTACCACCCCTATCTAAGGTGATTGAGGCACCAACCCCCCAATTTGTTGATGGCTTACCACCCCTATTTAAGGCGATTGAGGCACCAACCCTTCAATTGGTTTACGAACATAACTACCCTCCACTACTAACACTTGGTAATACCCTCATGCAATATACATAAAAACCCTTCATAAAATCTTAAGATAAGTCTAAGATTCATAGTTCAAAACATGTTTAAATAGTCACACTTTTACAAAAGCCCCACATAGTTCATAGTCAAATTAATAATAGAAAACCCATAAGTAGAATCAACTTAGAAACTAGTAATTTAGGTAAAAAGGATTCTTGCTCACCATGGGTGAAAGGACCTATTGGTTGAAACCCACATAACTTAGCTTTAGAGAATTTTTTGATGAAGATTGGAATGGAGAGTTAAAGCTTGAGTAAAATCTTTAAGATCAGGAATAAGTTTGGAACCCTTGATTTTCAGTAACATATTTGTCTAAGTGTTTGAGAGAGTATTAGGGAATGTCTTGTATGATATGAAGGTGAAATATGGCTAACTATAGGTATTTTTACGAATGAGAAGACTTAATCCTAAGACCAGAAAGCCTTGGATCAAAAAAACAAAACTAGGCAAAAATAACACTGGTTCAGGCGAAGGCACATCACAATACCAATGCGGACAACCACTATTTTATGCAAACTTGAAAATATCAAATTTTGCTACGATTACTCTAAAATCGAGAATAAAATCATTCCTCACTCAATTTCACCCCTCAAACAAGAATATGAAGTCAAAGTTTTGATATCACGCATCAAATTTGAGATATATAAAAATTACAAGTTTAGGCACTTCTGAAGCAGATTTTAGAGCACTTTTTGCGGTCATTTGAGGGTGCTCCAAGGAAAAATAGATTCTATGCTCCTGATAGAGAGAAGGGGTTGATGAATTGCCCAATTGCATCACTGGTATGTTAAAGATTTTTTATTTTAATGTGTATGCATTGATAGACCCAGGTGCCACTCTTTCTATTATTACTCCTTTTGTTGCCAAAAGGCTTCATGTTAGTCCCAAATTATTGTGTGAGCCTAGTTGGTGAGCTCATTTTGCATAAAATCTTGCCTTGTGATTTTGTTTGAGTTAGATATAGTGGATTTTGATGTCAATTCTTTCAGATGGATTGGTTGCATACATATTATGCTTCTATTGATTGTAGAACACGTAGGTTTAAATTTCAATTTCCTCATGAACACAACCTTGAGTGGAAAATTTATGATATGGTGGTCAAGTATAGATTCACTTCTTTCCTTAAAACACAAAAGTTGATTTCTGAGGGTTGTCTCTATCATCTTATGAGATTTAGGGATGTTGAGTCTAAAGTCCTTCCTTTTGAGTCGGTTCCAGTGGTTAATGAGTTTTGTGATGTCTTTTCTGATAAACTTACCGATGATCTTTCCAAAGGGAAATAGATTTTGGAATAGACCTTCTTCCCGATTCTCGACTTATTGCTATTCCCCCCTACCGTATGGCCCCTACGGAGTTGGAGGAGTTGGAGGAGCAATTGAGGGACTAGTTAGGGAATAGTTTTGTTTGACCTAGCCAAGCTCCTTAGGGTGCACCTGTGTTGTTAGTAAGGAAAAAGGATTGTTCTCTTAGAATGTGAATTTATTACCAACAACTTAATAGAGTCACCATAAAGAACAAGTAACCTCTATCAAGGATTGATGACCTTTTTTATCAACTTCAAGGGGCTACTCACTTCTCTAAGATTGGTCTTTGGTTTGGGTATCGCCAAGTGAAAGTGAGGGAGTGTGACATTCCAAAGATGGCTTTCCGGACTAGGTATGGGCACTTTGAGTTTGTGGTTATGTCCTTTAGGTTGACCAATGCACTGGCTTTATTTATGGATCTTGTGAATGGGGGTCTTTAAACCCTACCTTGACTTGTTTGTGATGATTTTTATTAATTATACCTTGATCTATTCCCATGTGAGGAGGAATATGTGGAGCACTTGATAGTGGTTTTGCGAATCATGGGGGAGGAAAGTTGTATGCTAAATAAGAAAAGTGTGAGTTCTGGTTAAAAGGTGTTGCTTTTCCAGGGCATATGGTGTTGGGTGATGGCATTACGGCGAATCCAAAGAAAACAGAGGTGATTAGAAATTAGCTTAAACCTTTGTCTCCATCAGATATTAGAAGTTTCTTGGGTTTGGCGGGTTATCACCACAGTTTTGTAATTGGTTTCTCTTCAATTGCTTCTCCCATAACTAAGTTGACCCAAAAGAAGGTGAAATTTCTGTGGACCGATGAGCGTGAAAAGAATTTCCAAACTTTGAAAGAAAAGCTTGTCTCAGCTCCTATCTTTTCACTACCAAAAGGGTTGGAAGGTTTTGTTTTATATTGTCATGCTTAAGAATTAGTTTGGGTGTGCTTTGATGTAAAGTGGTAAGGTGATAGCATATGCCTCTAGACAACTTAAGGTGCATAAGAAGAATTATCCCACCCATGACCTCTAATTGGCAGCTGTGCTATTTAACTTGAAAATTTGGTGTTATTACTTGTATGGGGTTCATGTTGATGTATTCATTGACCACAAGAGTCTCCAATATATTTTCACTAAAAAAATCTTAACTTGAGACAAAGAAGGTGGTTAGAACTCCTTAAGGATTATGATATAAGTGTGCATTAACACCCTGGCATAGCTAATGTTGTGGTTGATGCTCTATGTAGGATATCTATGGGAAGTCAAGCTCATGTTGATGATGGTGGCAATAAGGTGGCTAGAGAGGTTCATCGGTTGGCTAGATTGGGGGTTAGGTTTTGATGAGATTTGCAATAGTGTTGTAGTGT
Source organism: Solanum sejunctum (assembly GCA_025642045.1). Classification (NCBI taxonomy): domain Eukaryota; kingdom Viridiplantae; phylum Streptophyta; class Magnoliopsida; order Solanales; family Solanaceae; genus Solanum; species Solanum sejunctum. The sequence goes on from JAOTQJ010142269.1 coordinate 10,436, forward strand.
TTGTTGATGGGTCTAAATCTTTAAAGAGGTAAAGGCAAAACAAGATCTTGAGCCCGCCTTGCTACAGTTAAAGGCCTTGGTGAGAAATGGTAAAATGGAGGTTTTCTCTTAGGGGGAGATGGTGCACTTAGGTACCAAGGTATATTGTGTGTGCCAAATGTGGGTGATTTTAAAGAATTGATCTTGAAGGAGGCCCATAACTCATCCTATTCCATTCACTGCAGTTCTACAAAGATGTATAGAGATTTAAGGGAAGTGTATTGGTGGGGTGGTATAAAGTGAGATATTGCCAAGTTCAAATCCGGATGTCACAATTGCCAACAACTGAAAGAGAGCATCAAACACCGGGTGGCCTAGCCCAAGATATAGAGATTCCTTCTTGGAAGTAGGATGAAATCAATATGGATTTTGTGGTTGAGTTGCCTAAGTCTAGGAAATATTTTGAATCTTTTTGGGTTATTATGGATAGAATGACAAAGTCGGCTCACTTCTTATCGATAAAAACTACTGATGGTGCCGAAGATTATGCCAAGTTGCATATACATGAGTTGGTTAGATTAGATTGGGTGCCCTTATCTATCATTTTGGATCGTGGTTCTCAATTCACTTCTCACTTTTGGAGGTCTTTTCGAAGAGGTCTTAGTACTAAGGTTAAGCTTAGCACAACCTTTCAGCCTCAAATGGATGGTAAAGCCGAGAGGAATATCCAAACCCTTGGGGATATGTTTAGAGCTTATGTTTTGTAGTTTAAGTGTTATTGGTATGAACATCTTCCACTCATCGAGTTTTCTTACAGCAATAGCTACCACTCAAGTATGTGTATGACTCCTTTTGAAGCTCTTTGTGACAGGCATTGTAGATCCCTAGTTGGATGATTTGAAGTTAGAGAAATGGGTTTCCTAGATCTTTACTTGGTCATGGAAGCCTTGGATAAGTTGAGGTTGATTAGGGAGAGATTGAAAACAGGCCAAAGTAGACGAACGTCATACACCCGATGTGTGGAGAAGACATCTTAAGTTTAAGATAGGTGATTGGGTTTACATAAAAGTCTCACCTAAAGGGTGGTTCAATATGGAAAGAAGGGAAAGTTAATCCCATGTTTTGTGGGTCCTTATAGAGTTTTGAGGAGGATTCATAAGGTTGCTTATGAGTTGGAGTTGCATAGGGACATGAATATGGTTCATCTGGTCTTCCATGTGTCCATGTTGAGAAAGTGTGGGTGACCTAAGTGCTATTATGCCCTTCGATGTTGTGGTTGTTGTAGAAGATAAATTGACCTATGAGGAGGTCCTGGTAGAGATTTTGGATAGACAAGTAAAGAGGTTGAGAAATAAAGATATAGCTTCCGTCAAGGTCCTTTGGAGGAACCAACAAGTTGAAAATGCCGCATAAGAAGCTGAGGCGTACATGAGAAAGTGATATCCGTATCTCTTCCACTCTACTCAAGACAAAAGTATTAATTGAAGTCCCCTATATGGTTTCAATCTTATGTTTTAACACTTATGTCATTTTTCATGCATTCATGTTTATGTTGACACTTTTATGGTAATTTTTTGACATTGATGTTGAGATTTTTAAAAATAATGTTGAAATGAATTTGTTGCATTCGTGTTAAGCTTAAATCCTCATGATTACTTCTCTTATGTGTGTTTCTTTGACATTTGCGAAAGAATGTTCCCAAGAGAGAGATAATGAAAATCCTCAAAAAGGCCCCAAAAATATGTTTCCAAAATGCCTATAATTCTAATTTCCATATATCTCAAAATTCATGTGTGCTATCAAATATCCTATTTCATATTTTTAATCAGGGGGCAAAATTGAATGGGAAATGGGTATAACCCCGATTTTAGAGGACCCATAGCAAAAAATAATTTTCACAAATTTTTGAATTCCAGTGGCCATCCGTGCCCTAGCCACGATGCGCCAGAGGTGCGGATTATTGTTGGAGGAACTTCGTGTCTAGTTCACAATGTGCCAAGTGTGCGGACCAGTGTATTATTTTCCTTACTTTTTCATTTCAGCCCAAGGGCCTTGAGGTCATAGTCCTATGCCCACTTATGCATGAGAACACCTATACTTAGCCATTTTTCAACCATATATCACTCAAGACACTCTCAAAACCCTCTCCAAGACATGACTAAATATTTAATCCAAATTAAAGTATCCCAAGCTTAATTTTGAGTTTCAAGAACTCCATTCTTGCTTCAAGTCTCATTCAGGTCTACATCAAGAAAACCCAAGTTTGAGATATGCGGGTTTCGTCCATCAAGTCCTTTTACCCATGGAGCCCAATTTCCCTTTTTATGAAAATTACATGTTTTAAAGTTGTATTATCTATGTGTATCTCTTATTATGGATTTTGATTATAAATTATGTTAGGGTCTTATGAAATGTTGATTGGATATGCATGTTTATCTATTTCAAGCTTATACTATGAAGTGGTTTTGTCTATTGAGACTATGTATGTTTGGAGTTATGAAACAGTGATCTATTATGAGATTTGATGATGGATTTCAAGGTATCTTACATGGGCGCTTTACTATATGTTAGTGGGTTGATTAAAATTGAGATTTCTCATATTATTTCACTCTTGAATTGCATGATTTTGAACTAGCATAACACACCCACCAAGTGTTTGATAAAATGTCTTGACAAGGATTCTTAAGTTGTTGATGGCCTATTACATGGTTTATCAGTCAAGTGACTTTCTCATGATTAAGGGATTGTATATGTATATTGAATTCATGAAAAGTATCTATAGTGTAGCAAGTTGACCACATCTTATTAGGGAGTGACACACCCAATCATCTTGTTAAGAGGGTGACATACCTCAACCACCTTGTCGTGGGTGACATGCACGTAGTACCATGTTGAGGGGTAGATACCTTGACCACATTGACTAGGGGTGACATGCCAATATTACTATGTTAAGGGGTAGATACCTTGACCATCTTATTGGGGGGTTAAATCCCCGTACAACCATGTTGAGGGGTAGATACCTTAAGCACCTTGTCGAGGGGTGACATGCTCGTACTACCATGTTGAGAGGTAGATAGCTAAATCACCTTCCAAGGGGTTAACATGCCTTGGATTCTAAGTAATCACTTGCTTGTTCTATGATTATGATCTTTTCCAGCACATATATTACGTTCTATACAAGTCATATGATTTACAAGCATGTTTTACTTCAAGCATTGATAATGCATGCCATATTGATACTATACTTGTCCGTTATTTATGCTTATGTATTTTGAATATATTGGCTTATGTCTTGTTGAATATTCTCCTACATACTTAGTACATCAAATGTTCTAACGCATACTCTATGCCTACATGATGTTACCATGTAGGAACAGGAGCACCTCTCAATCATCCTCCACCTAGCTAGTTTTGGCATTTTTGAAGATAAGCTTTGGTGAGTCCTCAATTCTGGGGACACTAGCTATGATACTCTTGCTATTTGATGTATCTTTATGCTAAACACTTGATAGTATGAGGATGAGCCCATAAAGTGTCTTTGCCTCCCCCTCTCCAATTTACTTTAGAGGTGTTGTTGGAACAATTAATGTATTTATGCTTTGAGCTTGACGCTTGAGTATTTTATGATTGCCAAAGATTTCCCTTAGTGTTGTTTCCCCTCATCTATATCTCTATTTGTTGTTACTTCTCTTCCGCGACCAAGGATATGTGATAGATATTCTAAGAGGCCTTTTTGAGGTTCCTTCGGGTTCACTATTCGCCGTGTCATGTGCAAGTCCTAGGATTAGGTCCTGACAATCTCCCTAAATATAAGTGTATTAATCTTCTCTCTTTCTAAAAATCCTACCATATACTATTTATACTATTTATAAGAAGGTGCTTAAAATAATTAGAAAATTCAGGGCGGCAGTTGTTATGACTCGTAGCTACAGCTCGTAGGTCTTTCGTTGTCAAAACTTGGCATTTTGGACTTCACTGCTATGATCCATTTCTATGAGTCATAGTCTAGTATATAACAAGTAGTGCCTTCTTCTAATCCACCCTTGCATTTCTTAGTCCAATTTTAATCAACACTTTTAATTACTACGAAACACCCTTCTATGAGTCATTGTGACGGCTATGACTACTTTGACCTCGTATGGATGAACTTCAATTTCTTCGATTTTGGTTTTAGAAATTGTTAATCACTATGATCATCCCCTACGCCTTGTAACTTGGGCTACCATTCGTAGTAGATCTCATAGATCCTTAAATCCAACAAAATCTTCTATGTTTCCCCAATATAAGGCCAATATGTTTTTTCTGCCAAAACAATAAACACAAGACACATAAAAACATAAAAATTCGCATTGAGAACACATAATAACACTTGTTTTAGGCACTAAGTATATTGTATTTTGACAAAACATCAGATCACGTATGAAAGATCTAACAAGTTATGCAACATCTAATTCACCTTTCGGTCCTTCTTAGATGTATTTCATTCATCACCTCTCGATCTCAGAACATATATTAACTAACCCTTATTATCGACCCCAGAATACTCTTACCTTTCGGTCTCAGGAACATAGACTAGGTTAAAAACCTCGAATTTCTATAGTAGAACTCTTTTCCTAATCACTCCACCTCTTTCGGGTTTGTAACAAATAAAGGTTTACTCTAATACGTTGACTCATTAAGAAAGAAGTCAAAGTGAACAATACTATGATATATATGCCAATCAATCCTAAGATTTACCCCATATTCATCTATCTTATTGATTTGTCATGGTTCCTACAACCCTAGTTGTGGGTTTACCCTAGTATATTCAAGAAAAATAGCCCACAATGATTTAAAGAATTCCTAATAAAGAACTAATTATTAAAGAATAAGTGAATCCACGGATTACAATATTGAATAAGATAATTGAAATCCACAAAGTTCAATGAAATTTCAAGAAAATAGTGTTCTCTGTCTCCAAGCATCCAAGACTCATTAAAAATGAAGAAAAAAATAATATTTATATATAAGAAAAATCTAATCCAATTTAAAATAGCAAAAATCATGTTGGCAAGGATACGGGCCATTAAACGGCCTTTGTGACAATAAATGATTTGTGAACCATTCTGTGTGTCCACACTTGGTCCTCAAAATGCTCTTCACCAGTTCATAGACCCACGTGTCGACACAATCTGTGCACGGTTACACGGATCGTGGACTGGCCCATCTCATTTCACTTGTACAATTTTCATAATTTTTTGCGGTAATAGCCTTCCTCCCATCACTTTGATACTGCATGACATGACCTCTGTCAAGCTTCATAACACGTGTAGTGTGACATGGGGCATGCCTTAGAAATTTTTCCTTTCGCTCTGTGCCACGCCATCCTAATTGTCTATTGCTCCAAGTGTAAGGCCACGATGGACCTCATGGCTTATGGACTGTCACACGAGTCATAAAGATCAATGTGAACCTTTACATGGCTTTATCTCTTCCATGGTTATCTGGCCAATTTCACGTGCTCTCCTATAGATAATGTCATATCACACGAGCCCTGAAGGGATTAGTATACCCACACTTTGTCTTCTTTAGGTTTATTTCACAATCATTAACCCATTTATCCATGCCTCCATGACTTTCCTGAAAAATAACCAAAACACACATCAAAATAACAACTTTGCTTAGGAACGCACAAAAATCCGTCGTTCAAAGCATTACAAGAATCGTATTTCTATAACTCATTACACATTTAGTATATTCAAACATAATAATACATATTTTTACCTACATAATCTCACTATGTAGGGACCAGAGATTACCTTCATCCACCATACAACTGCTAGTTGGGATCTTGAGATGCTTATTGTGGCGAGTCCTATCTTCTATGTACAAAGCACCATTCCTCAACATATGAAGTTTTGTTTATGTTATTTACTTTGAGTGTGAGTACGGGTCCTGTCTTGGTCCCTATCCTATCTTATGATTAGAGGTATTGTTGGACATCTTGTAGACTATTTTATATTTATATGCTATGTGTTGTATTCAGAGATTACGATTATAGATATGGCTATCTATGAGATATTGTTATATGGATCGATTATGAGAATTATGATATGCATATGTGTTATGATGTAAACAATCCTATGTCCAGCAGTCCCCATATATAGTGAGCCATACTTACCTGTCCCTTAGTTATTATATGCTAATGTGATATGGGAATCTATGTTACTCCCTTTTCCCTATGACATCCCCATAGTGTGAGTCCTACTTTCTCATCTCTTAGAACTATGTGGTTAATATTTGAATATGCTTCCGAACTGATGATGGTGATTATGGATACTTTAAGGCTTGTTTGGGGACTCTCAGGTTGCCATTCACCATGTCACTCCTAGAACCTAGGTTCAAGTCGTGATATAAAGTAAGCTCACACTCACATGGAACTGATTACATTATCACTATAAACTCTCAGATCATGCTTTTCATATCAATTTTATCCTCACTTATCATAACAATCACTATCAACATAATTAAAATGCATGGTTGCTATGTAGACTAATAAAAAGAATTTGTAGGTATCATTTTTCACACAAAAGCACAAAAATACATGTACGCCATAGACATTAGTAATATATGCTACCAATACTACCTACACATACTAAATATGCCGATTTAGCAGTAATTAAATATCCATAGAGAAAAGGAACACAGGCAAGAAAAACCCTAGGATTCAAAACTTGGGATAGTAATAGGCCAACGCTACTCAGACTTCACTCAAACCTATAATTACCCACACCTCATCAAAAAAGAGGTATATTGTCCCTAATGCACCCAAAAGTGCACAATGAAGTATCAAGGTCAAAAAGACATACCTAAGCGCTTGTCTCTGGCTGAGTCTGACCACTCTCGACCTACCTAGTATCCTCTTCAATGGATGAACAATCACCAGAGTGGGCCAGCACCCCTCACCTTCTTGAGCTCATGACCCTGTCATGTCTCCTCCTCCTGCCTCAATTGCATTATGATAAGCTCTAGCTCCTGCTCTTTTGTAAGCCCCACATGCAACCTAATTGCATTTAGATCATCATTAGTATTGGGGACTCTTCCTATAGGAGGTCTATAATGCCTCCTCAGGAGCAAACAATTCCACCACTAACATCGGGGTTGCAGTCTGTGGGAATGCTACTGATGTGGCCTAAGTTGTTGTTATATCGGCCCAAAGTTGTTGGATATCTATTTGTAAGGTTGTCATATATATTAGTCGTGATGTACTCAGGCTCTACTAGCCCTACATCTCAAAAGCAACAATGGGGGCATCTATGACTGTAAGTTAATCCTAACTAGTAGTAACCCTATATACCTACGTATATCCCTTGGACTATGTAATTGCCTAGTACACATAAGGGCTAATCTTCTAAACAAACTCAGTTAACTAAGGCGCAGTGTGATCCAGTCGTTGTGCCATTCCTAAATAGATGTTGCAGACTCGTAAACCATGCTAGTGGGTGTTGTTTGTGTAGGAGTGGCCTATAGTGTAGGAGTACTAATTGTAGGCCCCCTCTCCACATCTAAGTCAGTCTATAGAGGCCTCTCCTCTATATTAGCAGCAGTAGTCGCAGTGGGTGAAACCTCAGGAGGTGGCCCTGGCATGAACATCTCGGGCATAGGAGTTAGCTAGTACGTTGCTCGCTGAAGTGCCACTGGGTACTCTGCAACCTTAATTAGTCTGGCATCAAAAGTGCACTATACCTCAATTAGCGAGTCCAGGTTATGTAGACTCTCCTCCCTCGAATCAAGACAAAGTCTAAAGATTAAGCAAGGAAAGAGGAAAGAGGATGGAGATATATCTCTTCAAGTCTGCCTTGTGGATGTGCAATTAGGCTGGCCCAATCTATCCTAGAGCAGCCAAGATATTGGCAACTAGAACAACATATTTAGCATCAATTTATTATCTGCAAGCATCAGAGTAATTCATTACCTTATGATAGCCTATCAAAACTTAGTGATAAAGCTAGGGGAGGCCTTTACAATGGCCTTAGAGGATATGGCTACCCATACAGGGTCTAGGCCCTACTCAACAATCAATCCTGCCATCGATCTCATCAAGTTGGCTCTACGGCTCTGTTCTCTCATTAGAATCACATCCTTGGTCTGCTCCAATTTTTGATCTTAGTCTGCTATGGATCTGGGGGCTTAGAACTCAAGCTTGAACAATATACAGTGGATCTTAGTGTTCGAGATGTCCACCTGCCGGACCCTCACTCTAATGTGTGTCAATCTGGGATAAGAGAATGCTGAGAAATATGGCTAAGCATGATGTATAGAACTCCCGTAACATTGACGGGGAGTACTTTCCTAGAGTTTTGGTTAGCCACTAGAGCTCATTTCTTCTGATGGTATCCTAGAGACTGGGGACACTGTGTAATAAAGAGGAAATGCTTTGTGGCTCCTCCTAAATAGAATAGCCTGGTTTTCCCTGCTCATTACTCCATACACCCTTCATGTAGATATCCCGCATGCCCATAACATACCTACTAATGAGTACATCTAGAGGTTATGGTGATGCCTGCGATGGTGCAGCCGAGGACTCTGTCTCTGACTCATCGCTAGACCTTGACTTTGAACCTGACTCCTATCAAGACAGTGTCATCTAAATGGAGCTATTATTATTGTTACCTCCCTCGTCAGACTAGGGACTACGAACAATAATAGCCTGGGTCTGGGTCTGCCTAAGTTTGGTGGCAGCCCGTGTATATGATCTATCAACATCTAAGTCAGTTCAAATGCTAAGTTCCTCAACTGATCCACTAACCTTAAGGGTCTCCTTCGCCCACGAGGTCTCATCCTTGAGTCTCCTCTGCATGGCTTGTGTATCTTCATGTCTCAACTTTGGTGCTATATTACCTTAAACATACACACTTAACAAGCATTGTTAGCCCCGTAGTTCAAGAAATAAAATACAAGATTAAATCAGACTTTGTTACAGATGGGACTATAAGGGAACTTCTACAAGCCGTAGAGGAAACTATGAGTCATAGAAAGCTCTTGTAGAAATACTATTCATAATTTTTGTTTACTTGAATAGCATATACAAGACCAAGTACAACTCACAGAAGGATCTGGGAGTCCTAGATGATTCCAGTGTCTAAACTTTCACAGGCTGGGATCTACGAGACCTTTCTATGGATCGTAGAACATTCCATGGCTCGTAGAAGGTCTCATCCAATAGATTCTCAAAACCATTACATTTCTAGAATTTAATATGAAGGGTAATTATAGATCATGGAAATTTCCATCGGCTATAAAAGACTCTCGTAGACCAGAAAACCCGGTAACCTGATTTTCTAAGTCTATCAACCTGGACCACATATGACATTTTCAATATAATCTTTTAGTGTCGAAGCAATAGACACACCCCACATAGCACATATTAAAATAGTCAACACCTCACATGCAAATTTCAACCTATACCACATCGTAAATTATTTCACATGCTTTTCTAAACCAACTGACCTCGTTTAGATGGACTAGTATTGAATTTACACACTCATGCCATCACACACTGATTTTTATGCACAAAATCAAATTAATTTAATGGTATGAGATCACATGAATTTTATCCCCATCATTCAAACATAAGGAATAACTCATACACCTATGTTTTTGGCCTTTACACAAATTTACATATGGGCACCGATTTTTCACAATCTAATTTTTAAACACAATAATGGCACACATGGGTTCACATCTTGGATTACCATACTTGTCAATTTAGGTTCAACCTAATCAACTAATACTTAGTAAATAAAAGGTTTTTTTAAAGAGAGAACTTACTAGATTGAATAACTAAATTATAGAAATTGAAGGAGGAGTTGACTTTGTAAAACCCTAGTTCTACTGAAAATGATGGGGAGGTTTCAGACGGTGATCAGAGGAATAAGGTACGGGGGTCACCGGGTTTGACTTGTAATTTTAGGTGAAAATAGGGTTAAAATATTTTTACACCAATATTTATATATTGATCGGGTTGATAAAAACTAATGAGCCCATACTCTATGAAACCTCAATTATGGGTCCTAGATAGTTTTATGACCCCTATCATGGTTTCGTAGAAAGTCCAGACCCTAGTTCTGAGGACTGGGTTTCACAGACCAGTGTATGAGTTGCATATTTGGATACAACTCATGAAGTTAATCGTAGAAACATCAAAACTTAGTCAAAAATTAGAAAACTTACCCGGGGTCCATGAGCCCCATTCAGAACCCATAGTTTATCTACAAACCATTAAGTTGGCTCGTGGATGGGAGTACATAACCTTTTGCTCACTAGAAGTATCCACGAGATGGTGTATAGATCGTAGATTTGACATACGGTGCATAGAACTAGTTGTAGAAGCACTACGGATACTTTTTCAACCAAGAGTAGCCAACTTAGTTGTGTACCTACACTTTCTTCACAAAACACACTGTTACCATATATGCAACCAACTCAATATCCAAAATGCAAACTAAACTACCTAAAAGTCCAAAAGCAAAAATCAAAATACAACTGCAACTATTACAACAAAATTCTTTGGTTGCCTCCCAAATTGCACCCTATTTATTGTTGCGACACAACTCGGACGACTTGGTTACTCGTACTTTACCAAGCACCCAAACATCCTTCTTTAGATCATCTTCCCTCTCCATTGACTGATAGATATTGAAGACAACTTCTTCATCATTCAATCTAAACCTAAGTTGGCTAGCATTCTTGTCCATTAGTGCTCAACCAGTGGCTAGAAATGGCCTTCCCAAGATGATAAGTACTTCAAAGTCGACTCCAATCTGGGATCACACAGTCTATGAGAAATATGAATTTCTCAACTTTGACAATCATATCATTAAGTATCGACGCAGGCTTCTTCACTGTGTAGTCAGCCATCAACAATTGCATACTCATTAGAGTAGGGGCTCCTAGTCTAACCTTATTGATGACCGCAAGGGGCATTAGATTTATGTTGGCACAGAGATCCCACAACACCCTTAGTAACTCTATATCTCTAATAGTGTAGGGTATAATGAAAGCACCAGGATCTTTTCTCTTATATACGAAGGACCTCCTAGCAATTACACTGTAATGTTGAAACTCTTGGGAGAAGTCTTGACTCACAGTGCACTTTTTTGTAACTATGTCCTTTATAAATTTTGCATAGCCTAGCATACTCTCCAATACCTCAATGAGATGGATGTTAATGGTGAGTTATTTCAGCATAGAGGAAAAGTGTTTGAACTTGCCCTCCTTCCCCATGGTTTTAATTCTCTAAGAGAAGGGAGAAGGGGTCTTAGGAATGGGATTCATCTTCTATGGCACCTTCGTAGCGTCGCTCACCCCATCCTTGACGTAATCAAGTTTATTATTTTGTATCCTTGACCTTGACTGCATCCTCTGTAGCATCATCATTTTCTACTAGTATGAGAGGATGAATGGTACTCTTGCCACCACAAGTAGTAACTGCCATGCACTGCCTCTCATTCTTTAGATTCTGAACTATGTTGCTAGGAAGTGTACCTGTTTGACACTAGTTGAGTTGGTTTAACACTTGACCAAATTCTTTCTCAAGCTATTTAATAGCAATAGAATGAGACTTGATTTTCTAATTTATGCGGGAGATGTCAAATTTCATCCCCCTTAGAATCTTATCTTGTGTCTCAGATTTCTTCAAATCTCCTCAACTCTGGCACTACTAGATACGGTATCATGGTTATGTTGTGGTCCACAAGTACCATTTCTGTAGGCATCTCTGCAACCCCAATCTGCATCTCTTTCTTGGCCTCAATTCATGTAATAGTAATCTCCATGGTTGTCTCTGAAAGCACCATCTTGATAAAGTTTTGACCTTAATTTCCTTGACCTTGGCACCAATAGTCCGGTCGGACCCTTGGATGTTAGTCCAGAAACCCTCTGTCTGATCAACAATTAAGCAAGTTTACTTCTCATAGTAGGGATAGTCATACATGTGTGCTCGCGGAGGCTAATCAATAACTATATTAACTCATTCCTGATTTTGTTTCATCATCACCTCCATACCTGCACAAATTCAAGTAAGCTCTTCTATTATATCTTCATTTAGTTTAGCTTGCTTCGAAAATATATTAAAAATAAATGAACTTTTAGTAGATGATCTATCTCTTTTCCCCTATACATGATTTGTCTTGACTATCTTTTCCATCCTCCCAGTGATACTTACAATAGGGTGATCTAAGAACATGCCTCACATGATGGTATCATCAAAGGCTTGACTATTCTAGTCTAGGGAGAAATGACCCCAAAAAGTGATATGTGCCTAGAATTTTAAATTCCATATATCTGAAAAGTTGTGCATGATATCAAAATCCAACTTCATATTCATGTTCAGGAGGTCCAAATTAAGGGGTTAATGGTCTAACCCAGATTTAAGAGTGAACAAATCACAATTACAATTTTTAAAGTGTCAAATTCCAGTGTTGTTTCTGCGTTACCCTCACAATGCACCATGGTTGTTTTTGGTGCTAGTTTCTAAATTTCAGTCCAAGGCTTTTAAGTCTTGGGTCTGAGACTTCCCACATGAAAAAACACCTATACTTAGAATTAACTCCCCCTCATATCACCCAAGACATTTCCCAATACTCACTCAAACCCATAGTCCTATATTTCTCACAAGATTCAAGTCTCAAACCCTCATAAAGAGATAAGGTTTTCCTTCAAGGTTTTTCTTCAAGATTTAAGTCTCCATCTCTAATCTTTACCAAGTTCATGTCCAAGCTAAAGTATATGGGTTTCTTTCATCGTGTTCTTTCACCCATGATACCCAAGCCTCTTTTTACTCAAATTGCATATTTTTAAGTAGATTTACATATAGGTTTCACTCGTTATGAAATTCACTGCACATTATATTAAACCTATATGAAGTTGTGATTGTTTTGCTATGTTTAAGCTATAAATCTTGAACCTATTGTAAGATTTGATAAAGGGTTTTGATGTATATTACTTGAGGGCATTACAAGGTGTTGATTCATGGTTTTACAATGGATTTTCTTGCATGAATTCAGCTCTATGTTTCATGGTTTTAATCTAGCATTACGCACCCTCTAAGTGTTTGATATAATGTTCAGATATGGGTTCTTCATTAGTTAAAATTCCAAAGCATAAGATATGATATGAATGACTGTATGATGATGAAATGAGCTTATATATATGACATACTCTATATAAAGTGTTGCATTAGACCATACCTGATTCGGGGGGATAAGAGCACGAGTAACCAAGGTGGGGGTTTGTATACATCAACCATATGAGGGGTTTGTACGTCGCTACCATGGTGATGAGGTATGATTATCATCAACTATGTGAAGTATTTGTACCACACAACCACCAACGGATCTGTACCTTGAAAATCTAGCTTTGTTTCTTCTACACATATGATATTCTATATGAGTATGGGTTACTTAAGCATGTTTTACTTAAGCATTAATCAAACATGCTATATTATTATATTATGCCTATTGCCTATTGTTATGCATTTTTATTATGATGCCTATCTCTTATTGCATTGCATCCTACATACTTAGTACATTCAAACATACCAACGCAAACTCTTCCCTACATGATATCACCATTTAGGGATCGAAGCCTAAGTTGATCATCTTCCTCCTCCTCGTGGCTAGTTCAGTAATAGTCAAGTTAGTTGGGGAGTCCTCCATTTTGGGGACCTTAGTCTATGTCTCCATTATGAATGGAGACATTCTATTTTCTGTTCTATTTTGACTATGAGGGTGAGCCTAGTTGCTTGTCTTGGCCCCCGCTAAGTTCTATGTTGTAGAGGTGTTGTTGGACAAGATATATATCTATGTTATAAGACTTGACTCTTTTGTATCTTCATTATGATGTTATACAAGCTTTCCCAAAGTCCCTAACCCTTGTTTTCCAAACTTTTTCATGTTTACTTAAGTTTAATCACTCTCCCGTACTCCCAATTCCCATTTGTTTATGTTACTTGTGTTATTTACATTGCTTCCATGACCAAGGATGTGTAATGATATGTGAAGAAGCTTGTTTGGGGTTCCTTCAGGTTCCCCATTTGCCAGCCACATCTAGGACCTAGGCTTGGGTCATGACACTGGGCATGGTTGAAGATCTCTACCAAGGCATCATCAACAATTTTATGGTTGGGACAGCCCTCAAGCATTTTGTGAACCGCTCCAATGTAGTACTGATCAAGTCACCAGGAAGGTGCTCAAAGTTGTTGATTTGATCTTTCTACTTGAGATTCTTCGATCTCAGGAAGTATCTCTCCAAAAAGGCCTTCTACGACTTAGCCTAACTAGTGATCAAACTCTGTAGGAGCTCGAATAGCCATAACACTGTATCATTGTCAGATATTATGGGAAAAGATGAAGTTCCATAACATCCATAGACAGAGTCTGTGTTGCCATTAGACTCTTATAGACAAATGCAATATTTTGTAGATGACTATGCAGATCCTCTGAAGGTAGGCTCGCGAATAACACATTGTTCTATACCATTTGAAGTAATACATTCAAATCCACAAACATTGTGTCAACCAGTAGTGGTGGCAATACAATAGCTCCAATAACCTCTATAGGCATAGGATTTGGCCTGGTGTTTTTTTGACTAATAAGATTTTGCATTGAAGTCCTGTGGCTATGGAGCAATGTCCTCAAGAGGAGGTGGGTAGTCATTATTTGCATTCTCTTCCTCATCCTGGTTGAAAGATGCATTTGTTGCATTGTTAGCATTATTTTGGGTCATCCTTCTTAGTCTTTTATAGATCTCTAAGTCAAACAGTGTCAAGAATGTGCCTCCTCTTCATATATTGGGCATGCACTACACCTGTACCGTCTACGAAAACAAAAACAACAATAACAACATACCCAGTAAATTCCCACAAGTGGGCTTTAGGGAGGGTAGAATGTACGTAGACCTTACCACTACCATAAAAGTAGAGAGGTTGTTTATTGGAAACACTCATCTCAAAACCCATAAGCAGAAAGAACTAGACATAACAAAAAGGATGGGAAGGGAACAAAAAGAGTGACTAATGATGAATAGCACATGGCAGTATGTAAATAAGATAAATCTAACACATAATACAACCCAAAACTAAATACTAGAGTGAGCTCATTCATCACCAAGGCAAATAAGAAAGAGCTCAACACAGATCCTTGGTGGAGTCCTATCTCAACAAGAAAATACTCTGAGTCTCCTCCCACCATTCTTAACTGAGTTTCGGCTACATCGTATGTGTCCTTAATCGCCTCGATATATGCCGTTAGGATACCTTTCATCTCTAAACACCTCCATAAGACATTCCTTGGGACTTTTTCATATGCCTCCTCGAGATCATTGAACACCATATGAAGGTCCTTCTTGCTTTCGCTATGCCTCCTTTTCATTTACCAAAGAACCTGAAGTACACGAATTAGATAATTCTAGCTGTAGTTCCTTGTGATAGCACCAAAATCTTCATGTTGCCCAAGATACAGCTCCTTTTAAAGTCTAATGCAGTCATTGTCAATATATATAACCTAACTAAGGTTAGGGTCGAACTCATAGGGAATATGGTAGAATTAGAAGAATTCAATTGCAATTTGGATTGATTAACCAACTTATCTCTCGAAAAGGTGGTGTTTTATGATCAACTGTAAAAAATAATTCTAAACTAAGACAAGTGTTAAATAGTATAAAGATTAACTCCAGTATTATGCTGCCAATGATTCCCAAAGTTAGTATTACTAGATAATTGAATTCATTCCAGTATGTAGCATGAAATGTTAAGTTCACCGAATCCTTTGGCTAGGCTCGAGGCAAGTTTCATCACGTGATTTGGTCTATCCCATAGTGTGTCATTACTAACACTAACCTATTGTCCCAATACTAAAACAACCCAAAAATTACCCAAAAATATGCCTCAAAAGAGCCCAGAATCATAATTTTAATATATCTAAAAATCTATTCTTTATTTCAATAATCTAACTTCATATTCTTGTTTGGGGGATGGGAGGAATTTTGAGCGAGAAATGGGATTAAATGAATTTTACAGCAATTGTATTAAAATCCAAAAACCACAAAAATGTGATTTAGGAGGGTCAATTTTAAAGGGCCATATATCTTTTCACATAAAGAACTTAATGGCCCACAACCTACTAAATTAAAGGTCTTTGAATTAACTTTCCAATGAATTTGGTTTCACCTCATTCTTAGTTCGAATGAAGAATTTATGCCCCTTTTGCATAGAACTCATATGTGCAGAAATGCAAATTCCAGTGAGAAATCCGCATCGCTTCCTTGACGTGAAGCAGTGTTATTTTTGTCTTGTTTTTTACTATGGTCCAAGAATTTCAAGGTACTTGAAAATACCTATACTCAGGCTTATTTCACCATCATATCATGCTAAATATTCCTCAGTACTCACTCAAACACTTAGACTAATTTTCCTCTCAACATTCAAGTCCCAAAACCCTCATATGGATCTAAGGATTTCCTTCAAACTTCAAGCTTCCATTTTCAATCTTCATTAAGAGCTTCTCCAAATCTATTGTATGTAGGTTTCAACCATTAGGTCCTTTTACCCATGGTGCCCAATACCCTTTTATACTTAAATTGCATGATTTAAAATTGATTTTACCTATGGGTTTTGTATATTAAGAAATTTACTGCAAGTGATTTGTGTTCATGAAAGTATTGTTCTTTAGCATGTTTTGAGCTCTAAATCTTAGATCTAAATTTGATTTGATGAGAGGTCTTGATGTATGTTGCTTGAGGGTTTTGCAAAGTGTTGACTAATGGTTTTACATGGGATTTACTTGGATATTTTCACTCTTAAATTACATGGTTTTATACTAGCACTACACACTTGCCAAATGATTGATACAATTTTGATTATGATTTCTTGAGGAATTGGAGGTCCAATGCATGTCTTATAAGTTGAAAGACTTCATGATGATTTTAAGATATTTCTAATTCATGGAAATATTGATGATGTTGTAAAGCTGGATTTGAGCCCTTTCTTAAAGATTTCACCTCTTATGAGCCCCTTATTTTTAATGTTAATGCAAGGGTAAGGTTGATGATAATCTATTCTTATTATTGAAGTTGGGCTCACCATTTGAGGTAAATGATAGGATGAGCTACTCGTTCCATGTCCTCTATATTGTTGCAAGTTATCAAAGCTATGATTATCTTATACATTCCATGGAATTAGATTTAGCACCAAGTGGACTAGAGGCGAGTCCCTAAGTCCCAAAATTATATGCCACTATAGGATGATGTTATGACCTCGCAATACCAGTGGATCCATTTAATGAATCATCTCTTAATATTCTTTCTAAAATTGGGTCATGTTCTCATAAGGCGAGTCACTTCACACAAAATTAAGTCGTGTTCCCGTAAGTTGAAGTGGGGTCTTAAATTCTTTCTGAAATTAGGTCAGGTTCGCATAAGGAAGGTTATTTCATACATAATAGGTCATATTCCCATAAATTTGATGTATGGTTTACCTTGGTAAGTAGACCACCTCTTTACTGATGAGGGGTAATCATCAGGATTCCAAGTCGTAGCTCTCTTGGTCTTATTCTACGTTTGTTGAGGTATCTTCCTTGTTAGATCCTTGGAGTCCAACACACCATGTTGATTAGAGTATTATTCATAGTTGTGTTGTGCACCACAACTATGTGTAAGAAGCCATGATACATTTTAGGAAATATTTCCCTTCTTCATAGTCTATGTCGTACTCAAGAAGTGAGATAAGGATTTCCCCTCCAATAAATATTTTTTGCTCTTCTAGTTGATCCTGCCGCTTCAAAGAGTAAGGAAAGGATGGCAAGTTAAAGGTTTTGATGTTGATGGATCTAAGTTTCACTATTTCTTTCATTATTTCTTTTGGCTGCTAGTGGGCTTCTTGTGCATCCTGAGTGGTGATGTGAACCTTTGGTGTTTATCTTTTGGATGGGTATATTATTGACAGAAACTTCATAGTTATTGATTTGAGTTTGTATTGCATTACGTCTTTCCTTGTGGCTTGTTAGAGTTGGCGTGGTGGATTTTGATGTCATACTAGGAATGGAATAGTTTTTTGCATGTTTTGGCTTTACTGATAGTAGGACCCATAGAATTAGATCCCGATTCCCTAATGAACCTGTCCTTGCATTGAAGAGTCTTGATGTGGTAGTCAAGTGATAATAAAGGTGTAGGTCCATTTCATATCTTAAGGTACAATTGATCTCTAAGGGGTTGCATTTAGCATCTTGTGAGAACTGGAGGTATTGAACCTAAGTTGTTTTGTTTGAAAGACCTTTTCTGATATTTTGAAATTGGGGTAGTGCATTTTTGTTTGACTAGTACACCAGTAATTCATATAAGACTCATGATTAAATCTTTAGTCCCTACTCTAATAGGCTTATGTTGGTTTTGGTGATGATATGATGGTTTGTTTCCCTAATGAAATAGTGCATGTGAGTCATTTGAGGGTATTACTACAAAGTTTAAGGAAGAAGGTTGGATTCTAGATAGGAGAAATGGGAATTTTGGTCATAAGAGGCTGCCTTCCTTGGTCATAATGGGATTCAGGTGGACCCTAGTATGATGAAGGAGATTAGCTATTAGACAAGACCTTAACTCCCTTGGGTGTTAGGCACTTCTTGGGATTAACGGGCTATTACTAGAGGTAGTGAATAAGTTATCTTCTATTGCCTCTCTTGTGACTTAGTTGACATTAAGTAAGGCTAATGTTGTGATTGACATTTTGAGTAGTGTGATTTGTGTGACACCCCATAACTCTATGCTTTTGTATCCATGTTTCAAGCCTTATTTTGTTTGGTTGGAATTGCATTAGGTTCATG
Source organism: Solanum sejunctum (assembly GCA_025642045.1). Lineage (NCBI taxonomy): Eukaryota > Viridiplantae > Streptophyta > Magnoliopsida > Solanales > Solanaceae > Solanum > Solanum sejunctum. The sequence continues at coordinate 29,269 of JAOTQJ010142269.1, forward strand.
GGAGACTCCTAGTACCTAAATGAGTTCTAGACTTCCCTAACAGTTATGTTTTGGGTGATGATTTATGCAATAGTCAATTTTAAACAAGCATAACCTTTAGCACACCCAAAACTAGATGGCTCACAATATGGAAAATGAAATCCCTTTGAGTTAGCTTTTCAACACATTTGGTTTCACCTTATTTAGAGTTCAGACTCAAAAGATAGGGTCATTTTACAAAACACTATCGGTGCAGAGTTGCACTACGAACCTACAGCTACGAGTCATAGGTTATGGTAAGACTCATAGTTCAAGCTCATACCAATTTCTAGAGACTTTAAAATTAAGCCTAGGGGTCATTTGAGGGGTCCTACGAGTCGTAGTGATACCTATGGGTTGTAACGAGGCCCACAATAGTCATTAGAGAGCTTTTTCAGAGGGGTTATTTTGGTCATTTCCCACTCTTTCGATGCTCTAGATTGACATTTTTATGCTCAATCAAGTTCCCAAAACTATTAGTATGTTCAATGTACTGATAAAATACTCTCTCAAACTTTTATACTAATATTTCACTCCAAAATCAACTGTCCATCTCTTTAAGATCTAAGGATTTCCTTCAAACTTCAAATCACCATTTTAAATCTTCATCAATAACTTCTCCGAAGTTAAGGTATGTGGTGTTTAACCATTGGGTCCTTTCACCCATGATCCTAAGCCTCCTTTTTACTAATATTGTAGGATTTAAAGTTGATTTTATATGTGAGCCTTGTATATTGAGAAATTTACTGTACAGTAATTTTAGTTCATGAAAATATTGTTATTTTTGTATGTTTTGAGCTCTAAATCTCGGATATAATGTTGGATTTGATATGGGATTTTGATGTAAATGTCTTGGGGGTGTTGCAACGTGTTGATTGATGGTTTTACTATAGATTTTCTTGCATGATTTTATCTCTAAATTGCACGGTCTTTTACCCCCATCACACACACCCCAAGTATTTGATAAAATGTCTGGCTAGGATTTCTTGAGAAATTAAAGGTCCAATGCTTGTCTTATGAGTTAAATAGTGTTATAATGAGTATATGATGATGAAATGATGATAGAATGATGATGAAACTGTGGTATGCATATGATGTATAATGATGAGGGGAAATGTAGGTATATGATGACTTTATAATGATGAAAGTATGTTGTACATGTGTTGAATTCATGAAACATATCTAAGACATTGCAAGTTGATTACCTTGTTGAGGTGGTACCAAGCCTCAATCATCTTGTTAAGAGGGTGCCAAATCTCAATCGCCTTGACGAGGGTATGCCAAGCCTCAGTTGCCTTGTTAAAGGGGTACCAAGCCTCACTCACCTTGTTGAGAGGGTGCCAAGCCTGAATCACCTTGATGAGGGGGTATCAAGCCTCCGATGCCTTGTTGAGGGAGTATTAGGACTCAGTCACTGTTCAAGGAATGGTGTGCGTTGGAGTTGGGAAGTAGTTCGCTTGGTCCATCCTTCACAAATGATATCCTATATGAGCATGAGTTACTTAAGCATGTTTTACTTATGCATTGATCATACATGTCATATTGCTATATAATGCCTATTATCTATTGTTATGCATGTTGATTATAAAGCTTATCTCTTGTTACATTGCATCCCACATACTTAGTACATTTAAACATACTAACACATACTCTTGCCTATATGATATCACCATATAGGAACCAGAGCTCCATTGGTCATCATCATCCTCCACGTGACTAGTGATATCCTATCAAGCTAGTCGGTGAGTCCTCATGTCCGGGGGCTATATCTATGTTCTTTTGCTATGTATTTAAGACTATCTTTCCTTTATGGTATACTTAACTATAATTGTAAGCCCGATTGCTTTTCTTAGCCCCTGCTAAGTTTTATGTTAGAGGTGTTGTTGGACAAAAATATGTATTATGCTTGAGGTTTGACTTACTTATGATATCCAAGATATTTAAATATAATTCTCGCTCCCTTAGTCCCAATTCCCCTTGTTTATGTTTCTATGTCTTGCTTCTTGCGATCAAGGATGTCTGATGATATTCTGTGAGGTTTGTTTGGATTCTTTTGGGTTACCCATTCGCCAGTCACATCTAGTCCCTAGGCTTGGGTCGTAACAAACTTTGTATCATAGCACTAGGTTAATAGATCCTTGGAGTCTAGCACACCGTGTCGATTAGAGTCCTATTTATGGTTGTGAAGCACACCATGACTATGAATAAGAGTCTATGAGACGTTTTAGGAAATATTTCATTTCTCATGTTCTAAGTAATGCTATAGACTTGTGATAAGTTTTTTTGTCCCCTACAAATGTTCTTTACTCTTCTAGTTGATCATACTGCATCAAAGAGAGAGGCAAAGGAAGGTACGTTTATGATTTTAGTTTTGATGGATCCGAGTTCTGCTATTCTTTTCATTATTACTTTTGTTAGCTAGTGGGCTTCTTGTGTGCCGTGAGTTGTTATGTGAACCTTTGGTTTCTACCCACCTTGTTGAGTCTATTGTTGTTGGAAAGTTTATAGGTATTATTTCATGTTTATTTTGCATTAAGTCTTGCCTTATGACCTATTGGATTTGATGTAATGGATTTGATATTATACTTGGAATAGAATAGTTGTATGCATGTTACATCTCCATCGATGGTAGGACTTGTAGAGTTAAATTTTGACTCCCTAATGAACCCATCTTTGAGTGAGAGGTTGTCAAGTGGTAGCAAAAGAGGTAGGTCTATTATTGTCTTAAGGTTCAATTGATCTCTAAGGGTTGCCCCATGTTCTTATTGCATAGAAGTTTTGTCTTGTGATCTTGATTTAACTTAGGTTCATATGTTTGAGGTCTTGGGATAATTTGGGCTACTTGCATAGCATGTTTCCAATGAGTGTATAACTCATAAAGTTATAATATGATAGTTGAGGATGGTCAATCTATTTGGTCAACTACACTGGGTTTGTCACTTCACTAAGGTTGATCTTTGGTTTGAGCTTTGTCACCAAGTGAGCATTGTTAGTTTTGGTGGAGTTGTTCGGTTGATTTATGCATTGGCTTTGTTTATAGGCCTCTACAATAGGGTCTTAAAACCCTACCTTGATATGTTTTTGGTGGTCTCTAGTGATGAGGTATTAATTTGTTTTGGAGCTTGTGATACTTGGGGGTAGGGTTGCAAGTCTTAGAGAATGAGAGGTTGTTTGCTAAATAAGGTAGGTGTGAGTTGTAATAACAAAACGTTGGTTAGGACTCCCTAAGAATTATGATATGAATGTGCATTAGTCTTTTCGGTAAGGCTAGTGTTGTGGTTGGTACTCTAAGTAGCCTAGTATGTAAGGAAAATGATGGCAAAGAGAAGACTAGTGTGGTCTACTGGTTGGTTATGTTGGAATTTAGGTTGAGGGAAGTTGAGGATGGTAGTATAGTGTTCTTAATGGTTCAAGATCTTCTTGGGTTTAGAGATCTAGATTAGGCAAGGCCTTGATTCCGTCTTATTAGGGTTGGAAGTTTTGGGTGGAGAGATGGTAGAGTGGGGGTTGTCTCCCAATGGAGAGATGGTTGTTCATGGCAACAAGTGGAATAGGTGTGGTTAAGGTTGCCAAGGAGTTATGGTTGTGAGCCATTTTGAAGTGTAGAGGAAGTTGGTAAGGTTGCATTTGGATAGGAGTTGCCTATGGTCATGGTTCGTCCGATTTTTCATGCTTCTAGGTTATGGGGATGTGTAAGTGACTGTAGTGCTATAGAACTCCTTGAAGTTGTGGGTGTTGTGATAGAACAGTTTACTTAGGAGAAGCTCCTGGTGAAGGTGTGGATGGATGAATGAAAAAGTTGACTTATTATGATGCGGTGTTCGTCAAGGCCCTTTTTGGAGGAGTCATCTATTTATATCTGTCTCTCGGGACACTGGTGCTGGCATGGAGAAGTAATATCCATATTTCTTTTATTAAAGCTTATGATAACATGTCAAGTCCTTTTTGGGATTCCAAGTATTAGGTTTCAGCCCCTATGTCATTTATATGCATTTATTTTCAAGTTTGCTAATACATGGTGATTTTACACTTATGTGGAGATTTTGAAAATGATGTTTTGAATGATTTGAATAAATTTTAGCATGACTTTTAACTGCATTATTATTTTCAACTAGTAAGCTATGCAATGGATCTTATGGTTGGAAGTTTCATTTTCTAATTCAAGCCTTTTAAGTCTTGTTCTTCCACATTCGACGATGAATGTTCACAAGGGGGAGGCATTGTAACACCCCATAACTCCATGCTCTTGTTTCCATGTTTCAATCCTCAGTTGGTCACTCAGGGGTTGTATTAGGTTCATGGGGGACTCCTAGTACCCAAACGAGTTCAAGACTTCCCTAAGAGTTGAGTTTTGGGTGATGGTTCATGTAAGGTTCAACTTTAAACTAGCATAACTTTTACAGAACTTGGAACTGAGTAGACTACACATGTCAAATGAAAGCCCTTTAAGTTACTTTTCCAACACACTTGGTTTCACCTCATTAAAAGTGCAGAGTCAAAAGTTATGGCCATTTTACTGAAGACTGCCAGTGTAGAAATGCACTACGAGCCTACAGTTATGAGTCGTAGGTCAGGGTATGACTCATAGGTCAAGCTCATAGCAATTTCCAATGACTTTGAAATTGGGCCTAGGGTTCAAGTGATGGTTTTTACGAGACGTAGTGCTACCTATGGGTCATAACAGGGCTCGTAATAGGTGTTAGATAGCTTTTCAAAAAGGGTTATTTTGGTCTTTTTCCACCCTTAAAAAGCTTTAGATTTACATTTTTATGCTCATACAAGGTCCCAAAACCTTTAGCTTCTTAATTTTATTGATCAAATACTCTCTCAAATCCTTATACTAATATTTCACTCCAAAATCAAGTGTCCAGATCTCTTGCAGATCTAAGGATTTCCTTCAAACTTTAAGCCTCCATTTTCAATCTTCATCGAGGACTTCTCCAAAGCTAAGGTATGTGGTGTTCAACTATTGGATCCTTTCACCCATGGTGCCTAAGCCTCCTTCTTTCTAATATTGCATATTTAAAGTTGATTTTATATGTGGGCCTTGTATATTGAGAAATTTAATGCATAGTTATTTTAGATCATGAAAATATGGTTTCTTTAGCATGTTTTGAGCTCTAAATCTTAGAACTAATGTTGGATTTGATGAGGGGTTTTGATGTGATTGTCTTAGGGGTATTGCAATGTGTTGATTGATGGTTTTACTACAAATTTTCTTGTATGATTTCATCTCTAGATTGCATTATCTTTTACACCCATCACACCTCCCCCCCAAGTGTTTGATAAAATGTCAGGCTAGGATTACTTGAGGAACTGAAGGTTCAATGCATGTGTTATGAGTTGAATTGTGTTATGATGAGTATATGATGATGGTATGGTGATAAAAGAATGGTATGAATATGAGGTATAATGATGAGAGGAAATGTAGGTATATGATGGGTTTAAGATGAGGAAAGTATGTTGTACATGTGTTGAATTCATGAAAAGTATCGATGATGTTGCAAGTTGATTGCCTTGTTGTGGGGTACCAAGCCTCAAACATATTGTTGAGAGGGTGCAAAGTCTCAATCAACTTGACAAGTGGGTGCTAAGACACAGTTGACTTATTGAGGGGGTACCAAGCCTCAATCACCTTGTTGAGAGGGCCCCAAGTCTCAATCACCTTAACAAGGGTGTGTCAAGCCTCGGATGCCTTATTGAGGGGCTATCAACCATCAATCACCGTGTAAGGAATAGTTTACCTTGGAGTTAGGAAGTAGTTAACTTGGTGCATCCTTCACAAATGATATCGTATATAAGCATGAGTTACTTAAGTATGTTTTACTTATACATTGTTCATACATGTGGTATTGCTATATCATGCCAATTGTCTATTGTTATGAATGTTGATTCTGAAGCTTATCTCTTGTCCTATTGCATCCCACATATTTAGTATATTCAAGTGTACTAACACATACTCTTGCCTACATAATATCACTATGTATGAACTGGAGCTCCATTTGGTCATCCTCCTCCTCCACATGGCTAGTGATATCTAATCAAGCTACTTGGTTAATCCTCATGTTTGGGGGCGATATCTATTTTGTTTTGCTATGTGTCTAGACTATCTTTCCTTTTTTGTATAGTTAGCTTCGAGGGTGAGCTCGATTACTTGTCTTGGCCCCCGCTATATTCTATGTTAGAGGAGTTATTGTACAAAAATATGTATTATGCTTGAGTTTTGACTCATTTATGATATCCAAGATATTTAAATATAATTCTCGCTCCCTTAGTCCCAATTCTCCTTGTTTATGTTTCTTATGTTGTTATGTCTTGCTTCGCGACTAGGTATGTGTGATAATATGTTATAGGGCTTGTTTGGGGTTCCTTTAAGTTCTTCATTGGCCGGTCACGTCTAGGCCCTAAGATTGGGTTGTGACAATTTGACAGGTCTGGGCATTGCTATCTTTTCTGTGACTGCTTTGTGCTAATATTATTCATGTGTGTGTCCTAGATGGTTGCATGAGTCTATTGTGGCTAGTAGGGGTCTATGAAGGTTGCCTTATATTATCACTGCATAGAGTCTTATCTTGTGATCTTGGTTGGACTTAGTTCAATGAGTTGGAGGTCTTGGTGTAGTTTGGGCTACTTGAATAGCATGCTTCCAATGTATAGATCCCCAAAGGTTCTAATATGATGGTTAAGAATAGTCGATCTATTTGGTCAACTACAATGGTTTGGTCATTTCTCTAAGGTTTATTTGAGGTTCAAGTTTTGTTCACAAGTGTGCATAAGGGTAGGTGATATACCTAAGTGCCCATTTGAACTAGGAATGATCATTTTGAATATTGGTGGAGTTGTTTGGTTGCCTTATACACTGGCAGCATTTGTGGGTTTCTTGAATAGGATCTTAAAACCCTATCGTGATATATTTGTGGTGGTCTCTAGTTATGAGGTATTGATTTGTTTAGAGCTTGTGAATCATTTGGGGGTAGTGTTGCAATTCTTGGAGGATGAGAGATTGTTTGCTAAATATGATAGGTTTGCATTGTGGATAGAAAGAACGTGGTTAGAATTCTTTAAGAATTATAAAATGAGTGTGCATTATTTTTTCCCTGCTAAGGCTAATGTTTTAGTCTGTGCTCTAGATTGCCTAGCATTTGTTGTTGAGTGTGGCAAGGAGGAGACCAGTGGAGTCCATCAGTTAGTTAGATTAGAAGTTAGGTTGAGGGAAGTTGAGCATGGTGATATAGCATTTTCGATGGTTCCAAATCCTCTTTTGTTAAGAGGTCTAGATTAAGCAAGGCCTTGATTCCGCCTTATTAGAGTTAGAATTTTTCGGTGGAAAGATGGTAGAGTGGAGGTAGTCTCCGAAGGGGGAGATGGTAGTTAGTGGTGACAAGTGGAATAGATATGGTTAAGGTTAACAAATCATTTATGATCAGAAGTCCTTATAGTATGAAGAGAGAAGTTGGTAAGGTTGCATAACTTTGGAGATTGCCTATGGATAGGGGTTTGGTTAGTCTGGTCCTTCATGCTTCTAGGTTGATCGGATGTATTGGTGACTCTAGTGCTATAGCACTCTTTGAGATTGTGGGTGATATGGAGGACAAGTTGGATTAAGGGAAGGTCTTGGCGGAGGTGTTGGATGGACGAGT
>JAOTQJ010142275.1:0-36925 GCA_025642045.1 Solanum sejunctum
TTGAGGATATTGCAACATGTATGGCATTGAGCTACCAATTATTGATTTTGAGACATATGAATTTGTATGAGCATCTTACATATTTTATCTCCATGAACATGATTAATGTACATTTACTATGTGTTTGCTTGATGATCCAAGAAAAGAAATGTAAAGCCGATGGAAAATAGTTTTGGCTAGTGAAAAAAAAAGAATGAGAATTAAAGAGGTTACTATGAATCGATGGGTCGGGTCAAACGCCGTGATGGTTACTATTAATCGATGGGTCGGGTCATACACCGTGACGAACAATGGATCGGGTCGCACGCTGCGACAGATGCATGGACTAGGAGTCCCCCATAGGTCCCAAACTGTGTTATAGCAGGTGTGTATCACTAGGACAAACATGCATCATGCTATTTGACATTGCATTGCATTGCATTATATCTCATGGCATTCATTTTTATCCCACAATGCTCTGGCTTATTATGATTATGTGGAATGCTAATGAGATTGATGATTCGTTGTGTCATTGGCTTGTTTATGTCTTTACATGATTAACTTTGGTACTGATTTAGTGACACTTATGAATTAGCGAGAACTTGATAAATTATAGAATTTTCCTATGACTTGGAAGTGAGGTACGAAATGAGGATTAGACTACCATAGGCTTTGATCATAGGATTTTCGAATGGTGTAATTGTGAAGGTTATGAGTTAGGTTGTAGTTGTGAGGATTTTTGGTGGGAGTGTTGGAGGGGTACCAGTATTCTATACTACTTAATTCTGTGTTTATTAGTTCATTTGCTGAGTACCGCATATTTGGTACTCACCCCTCTTGCTATAACATTTTTATAGGTAACGAGCCCAGATCGTCGTGATATCCTTTCTACTGGTACTTGTCTGAGGCTCTCTGTGGAGATTGCGAGAGGTAGCTGTTGCCATCCTAGCTGACTCCCCACTCCTATTTATGATTTTGTTCTATTCTAGAGACAATATTATTTGATACTTATATTTCCTTTGATTCTATTAAAATACATTAGAAGCTTGTGCACGTGACAACCAGATTTTGGGGGATTTTTATTAAATTGAACTTTCATTTTGATTATAATTCCGTATTTTAATGTTATAGTTGGGTTGTAGGCTGACTTGTCTTGGTGGGAAAAGACAAGTGCCATCACGCCAAGTTTTGGGTCATGACAAAAATTATGCAATTCAAGAGTGGAATCATGTGAGAAATTCTAATGTAAATCGACCCACTAATACTTGGTAAAACCCTTATATGAAATACGTTGAAACCCCCCCATCAAATATCAAGAGAGATCATAGTTCAATAGCTTTAAAAGTACATAATCATAATAGGCAAATAATCTTATGGTGTAGACTTAAAATGAGTAAACGTATTTTTTCAATCACACTTTCATGAAAACCCAATATAGTATATGATCATAATCACTAATGAATAATACCCATGAGCAACACAACTTGAGAACATGTAATTTTCATAGGAATGGAAGATTGGGCTTCATGGGTGAAAGGTACCCATGAATGAAACACACGTACCTTAGACTTTGAGTTTCTTGAAATTGAGTTGTGAAAGACTTAAAGTTTGGAAGTGAGTCTTGTAATCCAAAGCTTGCTCTTGAGTTTCCTTGAATTTTTATTGGGATTTTCGTGGAGGCTCTTGAGAGAATTTGAGAGTTATTTTAGATGAGAGTAATAAGTTTGATCCTTTGGAATAGGGTTTAGGTCTTTGGGGGAGGTTAAGATAGCATTGGAAGTCTAAAATGGTCATTAGATTAGATTAAATTCATAAAAATATCATTAGTGAACAAATGAAAAAATTGACAAAGTGTCACGTCACTTGAGGTTACACTGGGGATGTGTGGCATTCCACGTGTTGTGTGGAGTGCTCGTGAGATGATACTTCGTTTAAAAATTAAAATTCAAATAATTGGGAAAAATTCAACATCATCGTCACTTTAATGGGCCAATCCACAGTCGTGTGGTGTATGAGCCTCGTAGTGGTCCGTTGAACTACAGTTAGAGAAGAAAATGTTACCAGGCTACCCCACACCCAAGTCTACAAACCGTCTGACCTGCCACAACCCGTCAGGGTGCCTGTGGTACCACACTTGGTCAAAATTCCTCCCATGCTCACTAAGCTTCCCTTGAACACACCCCACGACCATCCACACGGTCAGTGGTAAGCCACACGGCCCATGCCACTTGCCGTATCACATGCCTTAGACAAAAAATGGTCTTTCCAAGCTCAAGGCAGCCCAGACAGACATTCTTAAGGCTTACTGCCTGTCTAAGTGCTCTTGTGACATCACTGTACAAAAGGGTCTCACGAAGATGGTCATAACTTCTTGATTCGATCTTAGAATGAGGTGAAACCAAGGGTTTTCATTTGACATATTGTAGGTCATCCAGTTCGAAGTGTGCTAAAAGTTATGCTCATTTAAATTTGACCTTGCATGTACCCACATCCAAAACTCAACTCGTAGGAAAGTCTTGAACTTGTCTATCTACTAGAAGTCTCTCACGATCCTAACACACTCCTAACCTAATAAAATGAGGCTTGAAGCATGAGTACATAAAGCATAGAGTTACGGGGTGTCACAGAATTCCACCTAGTAGATATTGTTTTTTGAATTTTTCTAACAGGCAAATTGCATTCAATACACTGGTTTTCAAATTCTTTACGTCTAGCATTTACCTGACATTTAAAAATGAAATGACATGCAACTTCAATTTTATTACAACCATTTTCAAATAAAGAAACACCGTCTCTAACAATTAAATTATAAATATGTGCAGCACATTTAATATGAAAACCATATTCATAAATAAGAGTAAGAACCGATTTTAAATAATCGACAACACGTTTATTGCTAGAAGTGTTATCTAAAGTTACACTAAATATTTTATTAGAAAGGCCATAAAATTGTAAAACATCAAGAATTTGTTTTGCAATATAAGAACTAGTTTTACGTAATTCACAACTTTTATAACCTAAAATTCTTTTTTGCAAAACCCAGTTTTCATCAATCTAATGTCTGGTAAATATAAAATAATTATTACCTGTTAGGCTACGACCCATATCAAAAGTAATTGTTGTCACACCCCTATTTTTTTTCCCGCGTGTTTTGTAGGTTTTGAAAAATAGAGTTTTTTTAATTAAAATGACATTTTGAGAAGAGATTATTTATTATTCAGAGTCGCCACTTGAAATCGAGTTTTGGTGTTCCAAGTCACCTAATTTAAATCCCTAATCAAAAGAAAATGATTCTTTATTTTTTATTGGTCTACGAACTAGAATTCAACTAAGGAATTTTGTTGACCGAGGGGAAGGTGTTAGGCACCCTTCAAATCCCATAGTTTTAGCACGATTGCTTTATTGACAAGTTATGACTTAACTTAATTTTGAATATATTGTATTTATCAATTTTCAAAAATATCATTTACCCGCCTTCATTAATTTATTTTGAACTAATTTAAAATAATCTTATTTTATAAGTGTGGTGTATTGATAGCAGCGCTTTCCAACCTTGCCACAAATTATTCATTTATTTGCATGTCACGCCTAAAATTTGCATAATTCTCTTTAAATTACAAAATTTGCCTATTATTATTGTTAGTCTAATCATGCTTTTAATGATTCAATTTAAAAAAAATTAATTGTAAAAATTATTTCAAATATGAATTCTTTTTACAAAGCCGAAGGATTTTAATTCTTTAATTACAAGTAAACTGTTTCAACTCACGGAAGACAAAGCTAATTGTATAGATCAATGTAATTAATCCATTTATTTAATATTCTAAAAATATTCATCACCCAAAAGAAATATATTAAAATACTATACAAATTTTATTCTTTGGTTTCATTTCATTTTCTAAAAAAAATAAAATAAACTTAATTCATTAGAATGAAACTTCATTTAAAATGTCAATTAATTATCTCTTAGAACATGACTATTTTGTATTTTAATCAAGAACATGCAAGTAAAAAAATAAAACATTTAAGCATGCAACATTTAACCACACGTTATAACCAAATGTTACTTTAAATATAACAAATATAAAAAGTTCAAACATATTTTAATATTATAACAACAAAGTTAAACATTCATAGAATTTGAACAACTTCGTAACATTAGAACCAAGTCTTATATATATGGAAAATTAAATGATACAATGAAGAAGTGTTACCTTTTGTGAAAATTAATTCACAAACAGAAATGACTATAATCAGAAACCACAAATTCGAAATCATGAAAGCAAGTCTAGAACTCAACCCTTTTTCTAGTTATGTTTTCTTTTGAGTTTTTTTTTTATGTTGTGGAAAGTGTGTGTGTTGTTGTTGTGTGTGAATGTGTTTTTTTTTTTTTGGCGTGTCTGTGCAGAAGTTAGTATATGTATGATCAGTGTGTTTTTCCAAGTGTGTGTGGCCTTTTTTTTTTTTTGGATGTGTTCTCTGTGTGTGTGGTCTATGTATATGAAAGTATATATGTGAGGTGTGGGAAAAGTGAGGCATGAGGGGACGTGTGTAGTAGAGGAAAATGGGTATATATGTGAGGTGTGGGAGTTAAAGAAAAGTGAGGCATGAGGGGACGTGTGTAGTAGAGGAAAATGGGTAGTTTAGGCTAGTTTTTTTTAAAAAAAAAAAAATTGAAAAGAAAAGAAGAAAACAGATAAATAAAATGTTAGAAAACTATGTTAAATTAAAAACATATATACAAAAATTAACTAACTAAAATTTAAATATAATTAAGAAAATACTAACAATACTAGATTATTTGTTAGAATCAAAATTAAAAGAAAACATATATTTTTAGAATTTTTCTCTTCTTTAAAACAAATTTTACACTAAAATGTGACTCTATTTTTGTATTTTTCAAATAAAGTTATTATAAATAAGATAAAAATAAATATATCTATTTTAGCATTCAAAAAATAAATATTTAAATACTAAAAAGTACATAACTTAGGTCTGGTAAAAAATTAGGTGCTAACAAGATGCTCCTCTTTGCGCATAGGTGTTTTGTTTTGAAAAATAGAGTTTTTCAATTAAAGTGATATTTTGAAAAGGGATTATTTTATTATTCAAAATCGCCACTTGAAATTGAGTTTTGATATTCCAAGTCACCTAATTTAAATCCCTACTTAAAGGAAATGACTCTTTGTTTTTATTGGTCTGCGAACTAGAAATTCAGGTAAGAAATTTTGTTGACCGAGGGGAAGGTGTTAGGTACCCCTCGAATCTCATGGTTCTAGCACGGTCGCTTTGTTGACTTATTTATGGTTTAACTTAATTTGAATATATTATCTTGATAAGTTTCACAAAAAATATGTTATTTACCCGCCTTCTTTGACTAATTTAAAATTAGTTTAAAACAGTCTTATTTTTAGTATGTAATGTATTGATAGCAGCGCTTTCCAATCTTGCCACAAATTATTCATTTATTTGTCGCACCTAAAACTTGCATAATATTTTTTAAATCATAAAATTTGCCCATCTTTATTATTGGCTTAATAATGCTTCTAGTGATTTAATTTTAAAGAAATTTAATTATAAAAGTTGTTTCAAATCTGAATTCTTTTTACAAAGCCGAAGGATTTTAATTCTTTTATTTTTTTAATCAAAAGTTGATCATTGTGATTAACTAAAAGTATAATTCAAGGATTTAATATTAATTATGTGAGGCAACATAAAACCTATTAGTTTAATATTCTAAATAAAATTATTAGTCAAAAGAAATATAAAAATAAATATGTAGATTTTTATTTTTTGATTCATTCTATTTTGTAAAAAAAATGTTACTAAACACATAAAGTGAAAAGTAACATTCATTTGAACTAAATCTCATGAAAATGTCAATCAGTCACATAGCTTAGCCATCGGTTTTCCATATTATTGATCAAGAATAATATAATAATTGGACAATTAAGCTTGCAAGAAATAATCAAATGTTATGTCAACTTTATTCTAAATTTAATAATAATTAAAATAAAATAAAATTCTCAACCTATTTCATAGTATAATATCAAAGCAAACAGATAAATTTGAACAATTTTATAAAATTGGAATCATATCTTATATACATGAGGATTAAAATAATACAATGAAGAAGTATTACTTTTATGAAAATTAATTCACCAAAAAAAATATTCACAATTTAGAATCACAAATTCAAAAATTACAAAAGTAAATCTCGAACTCAACTCTTTTTTTAATTGTATTTTTTGAGAATTTTCCTTTTGTATTATGGAAAGTGTGTGTGCGTACGTGGGAAGAAGAAAATAATGTGCTGTAGGCCTTTATTTTTGTCCCTTTTAGCCTTGTGATTTTTTTTTCTTTGTTTGTTTGTATATATGTTGTAGGGTAGTGGGTTTTGGAAGTGAAGAAAGGTGGGGAACATGTATGGGAGTTTGGAATTGGTTGGATAAATGAGGTTAGTGGCTTAGGTAGTTTTTTTTTTTTTTTTCCTTTTTTTTCCTTTTTATTTGATTTGTTTTTGTTTTGAAAAGAAAAATATAAAAATATTAGAAAACTATTGTAAATTAAAAAATATATAAAAAATTAACTAGTTAAAACTAAGATATGATTAAGAAAATACTGATAATACTAGATTATTTATTAGAATCAAAATTAATTGAAAACATACATTTTTTTAGAAATTTTCTCTTCTTTAAACAAAACTTACACTAAGATGTGACTCCATTTTTGTAGTTTTTGAATAAAGTTATTATACATAAAAATAACAATATCTAATTTAGATAAAAAAATATATATATATATTTAAGTACTAAAAAATACATAACTTAAGTTTGGTCAAAAATTAGGTGCTAACAGCTACTATTTTACAAGTACTATAAGAAAACAAACAACGAAAATATTGTACATGTCATCCTTGATAATCAAAACGGCTTTTTTAACTCTATTTCTTGTAAAACCATTAAATGATGAGTTATAAACACTTTGAATATAATGAGTAAAACTCAGATTTTTTGCAAATCTAAAAGGCAAATCAGAAACAACAATCATTTTTGCAAGTTCTTCTAGGTCCCGTTGTTTATTATAAAGGCGATGTGTACTAGGACCGGAAACATTAGTAGGGTTTAATTGTAACCGAACCATATTTGAACCTCCTACTCCTATGGATTATCGGAAAGGGGAGTTTCATATTTTTTTGTCATCCGCAATGGATTGAGCATGCAAAAATTTTAATTTACAACAATGCATCAAATAATTTTTAAATGACCCGCCCCACCCCCTTTCCGGAAGTTTTATGATTTAAAGCATGTTTGCATTTATTACAACTAGTTTTTGTTTCATCTTCACTTTGTGTTAAAAATTGACAAACAACAAATTTTTTCAGACTTTTTATTTTAGGCCTACTAGATGCTGATGGATGTACTGGGGGAGCAAGAGGGAGGAATAGGAGCGCGAGGGGGGGGGGGGAGAGTAGTAGAAGTATATGGGAGTTGTGTTTCGTCATCATCATAAATATAAACATCTTCATTAATTTCATTATTATCTTCATGTAAATCTTGACTAAAACCAAATCTTTGTTCGAGAAATTAATGATCTAATTTTGTATTGGAATTGATACTAAAAAAAGTATTATCAACATGTCTATAATCTTCCCTATCAATTCTAAATGGCGGTTGTCTTATAGATTTAGAAAAACTACCAGTTGATTTTTTACCGGTTAAAGCTTTAGCAATTCCATTAAAAAAAAGTACTCTTTTCCTTTCCTTTTCTACCGGAATCCATGTTAAGTAAAATGATACAAGTAAAAATTATATGAAATTAATCAAATTATAAATATGAAAAAAATAACTCAAGTATTCAACTAGCAAAGATTAAAGAATAAAAATTAATAAGATGAAATTTATAAGTTGGAAGTTGGAACAAATATACCTAACATCTATGAAAAATAGACTTAGAAGCTGAAGTTGATGAAAGTTGAAGCTTGAGTATGCTCCAAATTGATCCACCAAAATTTGCTCCAAATTTCAAATAGCCCACCAAAATTGACAAACTAATATATTAATATTAACAAATTACTAATTGAGATAGAGCGTGAATAATAAATATTTATAATTATAGCAGTAGATAGTAGAAATTTGAGAATAAGATTGAGATTTGAGACAATAAGATTGAGAGAATTTGATTTTTGTATGTAAAAAATGTAAAGGGGTGGGGTATCTATAGTAAAATAATTAGAAGGTAATTTTAAAAAAAATAAAAAAAATAAAGAAATTGGGGAAAAAGTCGTTACCCAACGACTTTTTTGGCCATTTGGGGTGGGCCCCAATCCCCAACGGTCCAACGAAAACTTTTAATTTTTTTTAAAAAATTTATCTGATAATTGCTAACCGATACCTATATAACGGAATTGATAATTTTAACCCCTTCTGTCCCATTACCCATACCGTTCCCCCTATCGGTACACTATCGAACTGGTATCAAAATCGATATTGGACCGGGATGGAACGAGACCGATACCGATAGGTGTCGGTCCCGTTGCCAGGCTTAACAGTAAATAAGAAGTTCAGAAAAGATGATGGAGAAAAAAAAGGCTAATGGCTCACTTTATAGGAGCTTAATTGGAAGTTTGCCATATCTTACTTTAATAAGACCTGACATTATGTTTGCTACAAGTCTATTATCCATACTCATGCAAGAACGAAGCCAAGTGCATTTTAGAGTTGCGAAGCATGTTCTACGATACTTGCAAGGAGCAATAGATTATGGTATAATGTACAAATTTGATGGAGAGTTGGACTTGATTGGTTATTTTGATAGTGACTGGGCAGGAATTATAGATGACATGAAAAGTACTCCTAGTCGCTTTCTTCTTTGATTCAAGTGTTTGTTCTTGGCCTTCAAAAAAATAAAGTATAGTTGCTCAATCCACCGCTGAAGAATAATATGTCTTAGCAGCTAATGCTACTTCACAAGCTATTTGACTTAGGAGAATTCATGATAACATTGGTGAAAAATAAAAAAAGGGACTGCTTTGTATTGGCATAAAAAATAAGCGATTGCCACTGCCAAGAATCCCATCAGCCATGAAAAATCAAAGCCTTTTTCATCAAGTACCATTTTATCCGAGAAGCGTAAGAGAAGAGTGAAATTTAGTTGCATTATTGCCAAATAGGAGAACAACTTTCTGACATCTTCATCAAGGCAAATCCTAGAAAAAAGCTTTACTATCTTCTAGAAATGCACTGATGTTGTCAAGCAAATGGATTAAGGGAGAATGTTGGAATTAATGCATTCATAAGGATATTATTTTTGATTTTTAGTCTTTCAATGTTATATCTTAGTTTTTTCAAAAAGTATTTTAGAAATTAGAAATACATATATCTAGTTAAAACATGTATAAAGTGAATTGTGATACATGTACCTAGTTATTGTGCAAGACTCTTGAATTGACATTTCGAGTAGTATACATAGAGATGTAATTGATGATATTAATTATCTCAAGTGGTCTTAAGTATCCTAATATAACTTAAACATGCAATAAGAAAAATATATTCCTTCTATTTATCTTTCACTTCTAAAGTTATCTTCGTTGATGTAAGGGAACAACCAAAGCTCGGCACATGGGACAATCTTTTTCACTTAGCAACCATAGTTTGATGCAACCTGCGTGATGTTCATGTCCTCATCCAAGTGTTCTAACAATCTCTTCAAGTTCTAATTACATGTGACATATTGCACAAATCTCTTCTTTTTTTGTTGGATTGTTTGCTCTATCTTTAGGCACAACAACATAATAAGTTCACTAAAGCCTCTAATTTAACTACATTTCCTAGTGTAATTACTAATGTAACCCCTCCAAACATTATGGCACCAGGATCCCTCCCTGGCAGTACTCTGTATTAGCACATATTAATCAGCAATATAAATTTTCTTGTTAACCAAAAAAAACATGATAATTTCTTGTTTAAAAATACTCCAATATAGAATCTTCCTCCTTTGGACCATCCATATTGTCATACTCATGATCATCATAACCAAAGCAAGTCAAATATTGTTCAACAAGTTCATCAAAGCTAGGAAGATGTTGTCCTAGCCTTCTTGTCACAATCCAAGCCTAGGGCCTAAACGTGATAGGGCGAATGGTGAATCTGAAGGAACTCCAAACAAGCCTCTTAGCATATCAATCACACATCCTTGGTCACGCAAGTAAAATAACAACAAAAAAAGATATAAATAAGCAGGACTAAGGGAAGCCTTTGATAAACATAAAACATTCAAGAGTCAAGATCATAGTTTAAGTACATCAAATTTTTCCAACAACACTTCTAGCATAGATTGGAGCAGGGGCCAAGACACTCTCCGAGCTCACCCTCATAATAACAAGTGTTCAACATGAAGAAATCTCAATATATCAAGAGTAATAAAGATAGTGTCCTCGGACTTGAGGATTCACCAAAGTTTAACTCGAACGCACTGAACTAGCTACGTGGAGGATGATCAAAATGTGCTCTGGTTCCTACATAGTAATATCATGTTGGCATAGAGTATACATTCGTATGTTTGAATGTACTAAGTATGTAGAATGAAATACAACAAGGCATAAGCTAACATAGTCAAAATGCATAATCATAAGTAATGGGTAAGTACAATATCAATATGGCATGCATGATCAATGCTTGTAGTAAAATATGCTTGTAAATCATATAACATGCAAAGTACATATTACATGTATGGGAGAAGACCATAACCAATATAGACCAAGCGAACTACTACTTGGAATCCAAGGCATGTCACCCCCTTGTAAGGTGATTGAGGTATTCACTCCTCAATAAGGTGATTAGGCATGTTACCCCCCAACAAGGTGATCGAGGTACTCACCCCTCTGCATGGTGATTGGGCATGTCATCCCCTAACAAGGTTATGAGGTATGTCAGCCCTCAATATGGTGATTGGGCATGTCACCCCCAACAAAGGTGATTGAGGCATGTCACCCCTCAACAAGGTGATTAGGCATGTCACCCCAACAAGGTGTGGTCTACTTGCAATACTATAGATACTTTTCATGAATTCAATGCATATGTGCAAGCCCTTAATTATCATAAAGTCACTTGAGTTATAAAACTATGTAATTGGTCATCAATAACTTGAGAATCCTTGTCAAGACATTTTATCAAATACTTGGTGGGTTCATAATGCTAGTTCAAAATCATGCAATTCAAGAGTGAAATAAGATGAGAAAACTCAATGTAAATCAACCCACTAACACATAGTAAAACCATCATGGGATACTTTGAAATCCACCATCAAATCTCATAATAGATCATAGTTTCGTAGCTCAAAACATGCATAATCTCAATAGGCAAAACCATCTCGTAGTATAAGCTTGAAATAGATAGACATGCATAATCAATCAATATTTCCTAAAATCCTACATAATTGATAATATTAAAATCTATAATAAGAGATACCCATATATGACACAACTTGAAAACATGCATTTTTCATAAAAAGGATGATTGGGCTCCATGAATGAAAGAAGCCAATGGATGAAATCCATATACCTCAAACTTAGGTTTTCTTAAGATGCGCTTGAAGAGAATTAGAGCTTGAAGAGAATCCTTGAGTTCCAAAGTTAGGCTTGAAATCCTTGAAATTTGAATGAGATATTTGGTTAAGTTTTGGAGAGTTTTTTGAGAGAGTCTTTAGTGATATATAGTTTTAAAAAAATGGCTAAGTATAAATATTTTTATTCATAAGTGGGCATGCGGGCAGCTATGACCCCAATGCCCTTGGCCGAAACAGAAAAAATTGAGGAAAAAGTTATACTTTCCATGTTTGGTCTGCGACCCAAATCCATCGTGGAGAAAAATTAACACTGATCCGCGCCCTTGGCACGTCACATCTAGGGCACTAACAGATACTAAATAACAAAAATTAGCAAAAATTACTTTTTATAAGGATCCTCTAAAATTCGAGTTATACCCATTTCTCACTCAATTTTGCTCCCGATCAAGAATATGAAGTTGGATTTTTTATATCACGCATAGATTTTGAGATATGTTGAAATAACAATTATAGGCATTTTCGAAGCACATTTTTAGGTGATTCAATATCTCCCCCTTGGGAACATTCGTCCCTGATTGTCAAAGAAATGTGCATAAGAGAACTAATCATGAAGAGTTCAGCCCGACATGAATGCAACAAATGCATTTAAACATCATTTTCAAAAATCTCAACATGAGTGTCAAAAATCACCATAAATTTGTCAACATAATCATGAATGCATACAAATGAAATAAGGGCTGAAACTTAAGACTTGAAATCATATAGAGGACTTTAATTAGTACCTTCGGCATGAGTGTAGTGGAAGAGATATGGATATCCCTTTCTCATGTCTGCCTTGGCTTCCCATGTGGCACTTTTAACTTGTTGATTTCTCCAAAAGAACTTGATGGAAGCTACATCTTTGTTTCTAAACATCTTCACTTGTCTATCCAAAATCTCCATCGGGACCTCCTCATAGGTCAAATTATTTTCTACAATACTCACAACATCCAAGGGCACTATAGCACTTCGGTCACCCACACACTTTCTTAAGATGCATACATGGAAGAATGGATGAACCATATTCATATCCATGGGCAACTCCAACTCATAAGCAACCTTACCCACTCTCCTCAAAACTTTATAAGGGCCCACAAACCTTGGGCTCAATTTTTCCTTTTTTCCAAATCGGACCACACACTTCATAAGTGAGACTTTCAAGTAAACCCAATCACCAACATTAAACTCAAGATCTCTTCTACTCACGTTAGAGTAGGACTTTTGTCTACTTTGGGCTATTTTCAGTCTCTCCCTTATTAACTTCACCTTCTCTAAGGCGTCCATGACCAAATCTCGACCTAGAAAAGCCATTTCCAACACCTCAAGCCACCCAACCAGGGATCTACCATGCCTACCATAAAGAGCTTCAATAGGAGCCATACCAATGCTTGAGTGGTAGTTATTGTTGTAAACAAACTCAATGAGTGGAAGATGTTTATCCCAACTACTCGTAAACTCCAAAACACAAGCTCTAAGCATATCTTCAAGAGTTTGGATAGTCCTTTCAGCTTGACCATCTGTTTGAGGATGAAAAGTCATGCTATGCTTAACCTTGGTACGAAGACCTATTTGGAAGGACCTCCAAAAGTGACAAGTGAATTGAGCACCACGATTTGAAATGACAGACAAGGGCAACCCATGCAATCTAACCAACTCATGTATATACAAATTGGCATAATCTTCGGCACTATAAGTAGTTTTGACAGGTAAGAAGTGACCCGACTTTGTCATTCTATCCATAACAACCCAAATAGAATCAAAAAATTTCCTAGTCTTAGGCAACCCAACTATTAAATGTATGCTGATCTCTTCCCACTTCCAAGTACGAATCTCTATACCTTGGGCAAGGCCACCCGTTCTTCGATGTTCGACTTTCTCTTATTGGCAATTGTGACACCCGGATATGAACTTGGTAATGTCCCTCTTCATGCCACCCCACCAATACCCCTCCCTCAAGTCTTTATACATCTTTGTAAAACCGGGTTGAATGGAATAGGATGAATTATGGGCCTCCTTCAAGATCAACTCTCTTAAGTCATCCACATTTGGCACACACAATCTACCTTGGTACCAAAGGGAACCATCTCCCCCTTGGGAGAAAACCTCCACTTTACCATCTCTCACCAAGGTCTTCAACTATAGCAAGGCGGGGTCAAGATCTTATTTTGCCTTTACCTCCTCAATCATGAAAGAGTTAGAACCATTAACAATTACCACACCATCATTATCTAGTTCTTCCAACCTAACCCCTGATCTAGCCAATCAATGAACCTCTCTATCCACCTCTTTGCCACCATCATCAGCATGAACTAGACTACCTATAGACACCCTATTTAGAGCATCAACCATAATATTAACTTTGGCGAGGTGATAATACACACTCATATCATAATCTTTAAGGAGCTCTAACTACCTTCTTTGTCTCAAGTTAAGATCTTTTTGGGTGAACATATATTAGAGACTTTTATTGTTGGTAAACATATCGACATGAACCCCATTCAAGTAGTGATGCCAAATTTTCAAAGCAAATACCATGGCTGCCAATTCAAGATCATGGGTCAGATAATTCTTCTTATGCATCTTAAGTTGTCTAGAGGCATATGCTATCACTTTACCATTTTGCATCAATACACACCCTAATCCAATCCTTAAGGCATCACAATATACAACAAATCCTTCCAACCCTTTCGGTAGAGACAAGATAGGAGCAGAGACAAACTTATCTTTCAAAGTTTAGAAACTCTTCTCACATTCATCGGTCCGCACAAATTTTGTCTTCTTTTGTGTCAGCTTAGTCATAGGAGAAGCAATAGAGGAGAAGCCATTTACAAAACTCTGGTAATAACCTGCCAAACCCAAGAAACTTCTAATCTCCGATAGAGTCAAAGGTCTAGGCCAATTTATAATCACCTCCGTCTTCTTAGGATCCATCTTAATGGCATCACCCGACACCACATACCCTAGAAAAGTAACTTCTTTCAACCAAAACTCACACTTTTCATATTTGGCATACAACCTCTCCTCCCTCAAGATTTGCAATACTATCCTCAAATGACTCACATGCTCCTCCTCACTATAGGAATACATTAAAATATCATCAATAAAACCACCAAAAATAAGTCAAGGTTGGGTTTGAAGATCCTATTGATAAGATTCATAAATATGGCTAGTGCATTAGCCAACTAAAAAGATATAACCACAACTCTAGGTGCCCATACCTCGTTCGAAAAGCCCTCTTGGGAATATCACACTCCCTCACTTTAATTTGGTGATACCCGGACCTACGATTAATCTTATAAAAGTGACTAGCCCCTTGAAGTTGATTAAAAAGGTCATCAATCCTTGGTAGATGGTACTTTTTCTTTATAGTGACTCTATTAAGTTGCCGGTAATCAATGGAAATTTGAAGAGAACCATCATTCTACTTCACACGTAACACTGATGCACCCCAATATGACGTACTAGGCCTTATGAAACCCTTTTTTAACAAACCCTTCAATTGCTCGTTCAACTCCTTCAACTCTGCTGGGGCCATATGGTAAGGGAAAATTAAAATGAGTTGAGTATCGGGAAGAAGGTCTATACCCAAGTCTATTTCCCTTTTAGGAGGAACACCAGGAAGCTCATCAGGAAAGACATCAAGAAACTTATTAACCACCAAAACTGACTCAATAAGAGGGACTTTGGACTCAATATCCCTAACCCTCATAAGATGATAGAGATAACCCTTAGAAATCAACATTTGGGCTTTAAGGCAAGAAATAAATCTACCCTTGACCACCACATCATAACTTTCCCACTCAAGTATGGGCTCATTAGGGAATTGAAATTTAACCCCAGGGTAACAATAGTCAATAGAAGCATAATATGAATGCAACTAGTCCGTCACAAGAATGACATCAAAATCCAATAGATCTAACTCAACAAAATCACAAGGCAAGATTTTATGCAATATGAACATGGGACAATTTATATAGACTCTTCTAGCAATAACGGACTCACCAATGAGGGTTAATACTTCATAAGGTTCACACAACAATTTGGGACTAATATGAAGCTTTTTGGCAACAAAAGGAGTAATACAAGAAAGAGTGGCAGCCTGGTCTATCAATGCATGCACATCAAAATTAAAAACCTTTAACGTATTTGTGACAACATCGGGCACCTCATCCATCCCTGTTCACCTTGAAGAGCATAGAATCTTTCTTGCCTGGGAGCACTCCGTTGTTAGCCTCCCTTTACCCTTGTACTCGTATTTGCACTTGGCCTTGTGGATGACCATCTTTACCTTTGTTTTGAGCACGAGGACAATCAATCACCTTTTGACCCACTTCACCACAACCATAGCAAGCATTAGAGTTCTTCAAACATTGGCCATTATGGTTTCTACCACATCTTTGGCATATGGGATTAGGCAACCTACTACCACCACCTTGGAATCTTAGATTATCATTAGAAAATCTCTTATTATCAGCATTGGAAGACCCTTGTCCTTGGAATTTGTCGCTTTGAGGAAATTGGCCACCCTTGGAATTTTGGAATCTACCTTCAAAACGAGCCCTCTTGGACTCACCACTTCTTCTTTTTCTAAGCTTTCTCCCTATAGTTGCTTGACGTATGTCATGAGATGGGAGAAATCCATATCACCCACTAACATGGTGGTATAACACTCTTCATTAACCAAGTCGTACACACCCGATACAAATTTGTTTATCCTTGATCTAGGTCAGCAACCAATTGTGGAGCATGCTTGGAGAGTTGGTTGAACTTGAGGGCATACTCCCTCAAACTCATGGAACCTTACTTAAGGTTCATAAACTCCATCATTTTAGCCTCCCTTAGCTCAATAGGAAAGAATCGATTGAGGAATGCAACTTTGAACTCTTCCTAAGGGATAACATCATCATTCCCTTTCTCCATCTTCCATTGTGTAAATCAAATTTGAGCCACCCCTTTGAGTTGGTAGGCTGCCAACTCTGCCTTTTCCTTCCAGTTGATCCCTATGATAGATAGCACTTTGTACACCTCATTGATGAACTCTTGGGGATCCTCTTCCATCTTGGATCCATGGAACTCTAGTGGCTTCATTCTAGTGAAATCCCTCACCCTAGAAGCCAGAGTAGGAGCATGAGGGGCTTGGATCCCTTGGTGAATTTGGTTGGTCATAGCATGAGCCAACATTATAATAGTATCCTAAAATTGATCTTAGGCTACCCCTTCACCTTAAGTAGCTTGAGGATCAAGAGGGGCTGGTTGCTCCTTGGGTGTACGAGCTCTTCTTAGTCTCCCTCTTAGAATCGACATAATCCATAAGAGCAAAGATCATTCGTTATGGGAACAACCTTACACTTACATCTAAAGCATGATATAGACCAAGAGGAAGTGAAACATTTCCTAAAGTACCTCATAGCCTCCAATTCATAGTTGTGGCACGTTCACAACCATGAATAAGACTCTAATAGATGCGGTATATTGGATTCTAAGGACCATTAACAACATAGTGCTCTGGTACCAAGTTTGTTACGACCTAGGCATAAGTCCTAGATGTGAAATGACAAATGGTGAAATCGAAGGAACCCTAAATAATCCTCTTACCATATCAATCACACATACTTAGTCGCGAAAGCAAAATAACAACAAGTGATATTAGTAAGAAAAACGAGACTAAAGGAAGTCTTTGATAATCATAAAAGATTCAAGAATGAAGCTCATAGCTTAAGTACATCAAAATTTTCCAACAACACCTCTAACATAGATTGGAACAGGGGGCAAGGCACTCTCCCGGCTCAACTTTATAATAATAAGTGTTCAACATGAAGAAATCTCAATATAGCAAGAGTAATAAGGATGGTGTCCGCGGACATGAGTTCTCATCAAAGCTTAACTCCAAAGCCCCAAACTAGCCACATGGAGGATGATCAAAATGTGCTAAGGTTGCTACATTATAATATCATGTAGGCATAGAGTATATTTTAGTATATTTGAATATACTAAGTATGTAGTATGCAATGCAACAAGATATAAGTCAATATAGTCAAAATGCATAATTATAAGTAATGGGTAAGTATAATATCAATATTCCATGCATGATCAATGCTTGAAGTAAAACATACTTGTAAATCATATAACTTGCAAAGATATATTACATATATAGGAAGAGATCATAACCAACATAGACCAAGCAAAATACTACTTGGAATCCAAGGCATGTCATCCCCTTGTAAGGTGATTGAGGTATCCACCCCTCAATAAAGTGATTGGGCATGTCGTGCCCCATCAAGGTGACCGAGGTACTCACCCTCAACATGGTGATTGAGCATGTCACCCCCCAACAAGGTGATTGAGGTATGTCACCCCTCAACATGGTGATTAGGCATGTCACCCCCAATAAGGTGATTGAGGAATGTCACCCTCTCAACAAGGTGATTGGGTATATCATCCCCCCAACAAGGTACGGTCTACTTGCAACACCATAGATACTTTTCATGAATTTAATATATACGTACAAGCCCTTAATTATCGTAAAGTCACTTGACTTATAAAGCATGTAATGGGTGATCAATAACTTGATAATCTTTGTCAAGACATTTTATCAAATACTTAGTAGGTTCATAATGCTACTTCAAAATCATGCAATTCAAGAGTTAAATAATATGAGAAAATTCAATGTAAATCAACCCTCCAACACATAGTAAAACCCTGTTATAGGATACCCTAAAATCCATCATCAAATCTCATAATAGATCATAGTTTCATAGCTCAAAACATACATAGTCTCAATAAACAAAACCAATTTACATGCATAGTCAATCAACATTTCCTAAAATACCAACATAATTTATAATCAAAATTCATATAAGAGATACCCATAGATTACATAACTTGAAAGCATGCAATTTTCATAAAAAGAAGGATTGAGCTTCATGGGTGAAAGGACCTAATGGATGAAACTCATATACCTCAAACTTGGGTTTTATTGAGATGAACTTGAAGATCTTGAAGAGAATCCTTGAGTTCCAAAGTTAGGCTTGAAATCCTTGAAATTTAAATAAGATATTTGGTTAAGTCTTGGAGAGATTTTTGAGAGGGTCTTGAGTGATATAGAGTTAAAAAATGGCTAAGTATAGGGGTTTTTACGTATAAGTGGGCGTGGGGCTATGACCCCAATGCCCTTGGTCGATAGAGGAAAATTGAGAAAAAATTGAATTGGTCCATATCTGGACAGCAATGCAAACTAATCGCAGAGGAAACTTAATACTGATCGGCACCCTGGCGCATCGTGGCTAGGGCGTGGACAAATACTTGATAATAAAAGTTATTTTTTGCTGCGGTTCCTCTTAAATCTAGGTTATACACATTTCCATCTCAATTTTGCCCCCTGATCGAGAATATGAAGTCGGATTTTTGATATCACGCACAGATTTTGAGATATATAAAAGTTACGATTATGAACATTTTCGAAGCATATTTTTGGGGCTTTTCACTTCTAATCCATTCAATGGGATCATCCGTATTAGCATTATAATTTGGTGAATTTGTCCAATTTTAGTTGTCTGGCCTTAAGAGTCTTTCCACTGAGTCAAGATCACTCAAGTTAGAAATGTTGATTCCATTCATGATTATGATGGGATTTTTATGATTTGTTCTTGAAAGGAACTGGGGCAGCTGAATTAATCAACTTATTGTAAAAAATAAAGATGATTATTTTGGAAGTACAAAAGATCCCAGCTATTTAGTAGAACTCTCAGAATACCTAGAGTAATAGCTTTGATATTTGTACTTAGGAAAAATCTAGATAGTCTAGAGTATTAGATATTTTAGGAAAATGAAAAAAAAAATCTAGATAGTCTATAGTATTAGATATTTGATGAAGATATTTATTAGAAGAATTAGAATAATCTAGATTCTTATAGTCTAAAACCATCCCAATGCAATCATACATAGGGATGGCATTCGGCATTTGTATTTAACCAAAAGAATTGAAAGCAATTCAAGAAGTTTCTTCCATGACCAAGTCCTCCATTTTAAAATATTTATTCTCCTTTTTAGCTTAGTCTTCTTTAGTTGAATCTTTCGATCTGAATATTAATATTTGCACCTTCACCTAAAAATCTAAGAACAAAAATCTTCAACACTAATTTTTCTCCTTATTTACTAGTTGTTTTTTAAGAAGAAAGTCTGAGTAGGCATTTGACCATCAGAATTTGAGACTCCATTTTCAGAATTTGATTTGAAATTAACATTCAGTTTTGAAAAATTATAACTTTAATTTCAAATCATGATTTTAAATTCTCCAAAATGTAAGATATTTTTGTTATTGTAAAACCTGACCATTAGCTAATATGTGCAAAAAGAACCATCATTTTTAATTTGATTAAAAAAAAAAGAAGAATCATGCTCGTTGTGAAAAGATTTTTGTCCCATGTGAAAGAATTTGTCATGATCCAATTTCTTGACACGTGATGGCACCTCATAACCCACCTATAGGTAAACCAATTCTAATCTAGAAATAGGGTTTGTATATCGATCAGCTTAGTTCGATTTTGAAGTTTATCAGTTTGACTTATTAGTTATCTGTTTGTAGATATTCTAATTCATTATAAAACCATTAAGATATTGGCTTATTGATTATTCATTTATCAATTATGATCGTTATCGCTTCGATTATCAATTTAACTGTTAAGATTTGACACAAAATTTTTTTATTGAAAATTGCTTAAGAACAAGTTTATCATAAGTTGAAAGATTGCATCTTGCTAAAAATCGAATACTGTCACATTGTAGAATAACTGTGAGTTTAGATAGTAAAAAATTAAGGTATGAAACTATGAAAGACTTGATACACCAAATAGTACAACTATAGTTATTTAATTTACTATAGAGTTATTAGATAACCTATTAAGAAAGAACCTAAAGTCGTTAAAATTTGATAACCCAATAATTAAAAAATAAAACCATTATCAAAATTGCTAAATCAATAACCCATTATGGACTTTTTTAAAATAAATTATCAATTTCAATCTTGAACAACTCTACCCGAAAATGCAAGTAATGGATTTAGTAGATACCAAGCTAGAATAACAATTTAGAAGCCAAAAATAGAATAATAAGTGGAAAACACTCATATGTACACAAAAATACAATAAATATCTCTCACAGTACATAGAAATCATCAATGCAGAGCTACTATAAAGGGATACATGCCTCAAAAGTAGGCCCAAAATAAATATATACACAACAAGCTAGTCTCAAAATAGCAAAACACAAGCCAAAGAAGCTGAAAGAGAATGTAATGATAAAAAATGCTAGGTGCTCACCCTCATCTCTAGATATTAGTATTGTAGGATCGAATATTCATGCTGGTAAGTAATGCTCAAACCAGCATCATAAAGTCAGATGTGTGGTGTAGTATGTAATGAACTTACTGGTCATCATTTATAAGCTTATCTATAAAAATTACTATTTTACCCTTTCATAAGTTATTTTGGACCTATTTTGAACTATTTATGTTGTTGGACCTGATATCTTTTGTTTCAAAAGTAAAAAAATATGAGTTTTCGCATTTTTAGAAGTAGTTAAAAAAGTGAGTTTTTGTATCATTCTAAGTTTCAGATATCGGATTAGAAATTCGTCAATTCCATTAGCTACAAAATATCAAATTTGGTCAAAGAGAAGTTACGGAATCAAATTTAGAGTTAAAACAGAGATTTTGGACCCAAAGATGCATTTTTAGTTGATTTCGAAGCCTAAGGTTGACTTTGGTCAACATTTGGAGTTTGTAAGTTCGAATTGAAATTTCAACTGTTCTAGTAATTCTGGATGATGAAACCAATTCTAAAAATAATCTTGTTATAATTTTTGGAGGTTTAGAGGGCAGTTTTGATATGTTTTAAGTTTTAAACTAGTTTTATCAGTAACTGCGTCGAGGAGACCTTAAAATAGAATTCAGATAATTCTATTGAGTCTGGATCACTATTTTTGATATGGATACATGTCTGTTTTCTGAAGTATATTTTCCAGATGGATCTCGGGGGTACATTCCGAGTCGTTATGATAGCTAAATTTGCTGGTTTTAAGAAACTCCAGTGCAACTTCCAAGTATTCTCCATGTTCACACCCCGTAGCTTTGTGTTCACGCAAGTGTACTTTCCCCTTTCTCCATATTCACGGATAAGGACTTCATGTTCGGAAGGTTAGTTCAGTAATCCCACCCCGTTCGTAGACTTTGTTACACATTCATGGAGATTTGCCAGTCTAGCCTTTTATTTTAAATAGGCCCCACCCTGCATTCGTGTAGTGTAAATTTACTTGATCAGTTTTAAAAATGAGGAACCACCATTTTCAACCATTTTTAACGTTTTTAAGCTTTGTTGGGTAATTTTTGAAGAGGCTTTTCGGGGAAACCATTTTGGTAAGTGTTTTTAACATCAATTTGATTGATTTCCATTACTTTCCTCTTGATTTTATTTTAGATTTCATGATTTTGGATATTTAAATTTGGTTTTCCATGTCTTTGATTTGGAAACTTTAATTGTTGATTTCTCCCTTAATTTAAGTCCAATTTTAGTAGAATTTGCACTCACAAACTCCTTGTCTTGCATAGAATCATATTTTTGTGTTTATTTCCATATTCAAGAACTTCAAGTTTTTGCCCTAACTTTGATTATTTTGGTCTTAAGTCGAATTCGTGGCAAGATGGTTATCAAAATTCATCTCTTGATGCATATAATATATTCTTGATAGTGGTTGGTTTATTTGGAGCTCGTTTCAAGGTCTGAGTTGATTGAAATCTTGGTTCTAATGGTATATAAGACTTGTGATATCATTTGGAGAGTTTTGTGATAATCTTATGGTATTTGTGATACTTTCGGAATCAAGCGTATGTATCTTGGGACTTGAGAAGCTCAATTTTATTGGCAGTTTGAGCTATTGGTGAAAGTATGGTGGTTTGAGGCATGTTGATGGTTTGTAGTGCTAGTTGTACACTTGACTTTACTTCCCTTACTCTATGATGGTTATTTATCCGTATTCGAGTTATATTGTTGTTATAAACTTTGATTTGTGGCATTGACATGCATTCATCACATATTGCATCTGTACCAACCTCTTGATGCTGAGATGGTAAGGTTGAGATTTTATGTCACTCTTTATAAAACCCCTTGACCATGCTAAGGTGGTAAGGGAGGGATTGTACCACTTTTAAAATCCCTTGGCCACAGTGAGGCAACAAGGTTGAAATATTGTGATTGAAAGATTCAGTACATGGTCTATGAGGCCCCTAATTCAATTAGTAGATTTAGCTTGACAGATATGTACACTGGCTGCGTGATAGTCATGATTCCACCCCATGCATTGCATACATACATCTCATTTGCATTGCATCACTATTTGTATTTGCTATCTTTAATTGTTCTATTAACTATATATACATATATTATGTACTAAACCCTTCAATGCAGGTGACAGGGATTCCTAGTTATTACATGCTTATTCAATTTCTACTACCCAGTCGGTTGAACCTACTGTATACATTTTGGTGTACTCACCTCTACTTTGTTTTCTATTTACAAATTGAGCAGATAGACTCCCACGGGATAGTTGATCTTACTGTCCAGAGATTCTTATCGGTTCCTGATTCAGCGTTGAGACTCAAACTTCAAGTAGTTGATGTTTCTTTGAGACTTCATCTTGTTGTTATCTATTCCAAATTGAAATGACCCCAAAAAGAGCACAAAAATATACCACGGAAGTGACCAATATTGTAATTTCTATATATCTCAAAATCTGTGCATGATTTTGAAAATCAAACTCCATATCCTTATTCAGGGGGTCAAAATTAGGGGGAAAATGGGCTAACCCCTATTTTAGAGTAAACGAATAGCAATTTCCAATTCCAAAAATTTTCATTTCTAGAATTAATCCACGATAATGCTGGGCGCGCAGCTATCGCAGACCAGTGCAAATTTGTCCTCCACGATAGGTCCATTTCGTGGACAAGACATGGACCTGTGTAAATTCTGCCTAGTTATTTTTGTAGCGGTCCAAGGCTTAAGTCTTGGGCCTAAGTGTCCCCAAACGTGAATATACCTATACCTAGATATTTTTCACCTTCATATCATTCTAAGCATTTCCGAATACTCATTCAAATACTTAGCTAATATTTTATCTCCTAAACTCAAGTCTCAAGACCCTTTCCGGATCTAAGGATTTCCTCTCAAGCTTCAAGGCTCTATCTCCAATCTTTATCAAATTCATCTCCAAAGCTAAGTTATGTGGGTTTATTTCATTGGTTCCTTTCACCCATGATACCCAATCTCTTTTTACTCAAAATTGCATGATTTAAAGTTGATTTATTCATGGGTCTTAACTATTATAAAAATCACTGCACACTACATTGGGTTTATGAAATTGTGACTGTTTTGCTATATTTGGAGCTATGAAGCAAGGGTCTATTGTGATATTTGATGAAGGATCTTGATGTATATTATTTGAGGGTGTTACAAAGTATGTATTAATGGCTTTACATTGATTTTTCTAGTATGATTTCACTCTTAAATTACATGATTTTACACTACCATTACACACCCTCTAAGTGTTTGATAAAATGTCCGGTTGTGGATTCTTGAGGAACTGAAGGTTCAATGTATGTCTTATGAGATGAATAACTATATAGTGATGAAATGATGATATAATAATGACAGAATGATGATGAAAAGGAATGTATTTATATGATGATGAAAGGAATATATATACATATGATATATCTCTATGTAGTGTTGGGGATGACCAAGCCTAGCTCGAGGGGTTGTAGGCCCGAGTAACCTATCGAGGGGTTGGTATCTTGGTCACCTAGATTGGGGTGGTATGCCCCGGTAACCTTTTGGGGTTCGTACCATCAATCTTGATGGGGGATTTGTACTCTATCAACCTCGATGGGGGGTTAGTACTCTGTCAACCTCAATGGGGGTTTGTACTCCGTCAACCTCATGAAGGGGTTAGTACCTTATTCGCCTATCAAAGGGGGTTATAGGCCTTGGTTTGCACTATAATGGTCACTCCTTACACTTGTATCATGAACTATAAGCATGGTTTTACCTCAAGCATCATTCATACATGTCTTATTATTAGTATGCTACTCATTGCTTATGATAATGCATTTTGCCTTGATACCTACTTCTTGTTGCATTGCATCCTACATAATTAGTACATTTAAGTGTAATAATGCATACTCTATGCCTATATGATGTCACCATGTAGGAATTAGTGTACCGCTTGATCATCCTACTCTACATGGCTAGTACTACTTCTATCAAACTTGTTGGTGAGTCCTCCATTCTAGGGACATTACTTATGATCTCTTGCTATGTATTACGACTTTCTCTTTGACTTATGTATTAACTATTAAGGTGAGCTCGGTTGCTTTCTCTTGGCCCTCGCTCTTATATATGTATGTAGTAGAGTGTTATTGGACATGTTGTGTACCTATGCTATGAGCTTTGACTCTATTAACTCTTGATGTTTGTGATGTGGAAGTTACCTTTAGTCCCTATTTCCCTTGTTTACGTTTATCTCCTATTGTTATTCTAATTACTTCCATGACCATGGATGTGCAATCATATGCTATGAGCTTGTTTGGGGTTCCTTCGAGTTCCCTATTCACCGGTTACGTCTAGGACCTAGGCTTGAGTCATAATGAAGGTGGTATCAAAGTACAAGGTTATTAGATCCTTAGAGTCCAACTAGATTGGATTAGAGTATCATTCATGGTTGTGTTATGTACCATAACGATGAGTTAGAGGCTATGAAACATTTTAGGAAACATTTTCCTTCTTCATGTTTTTAGTCGTGCTATAGAGTTGGAGTAAGCTTTTCCCCCAAAGATGACTTTTTTCTATATTAGATCA
Organism: Solanum sejunctum; assembly: GCA_025642045.1. Lineage (NCBI taxonomy): Eukaryota > Viridiplantae > Streptophyta > Magnoliopsida > Solanales > Solanaceae > Solanum > Solanum sejunctum. The sequence goes on from JAOTQJ010142275.1 coordinate 25,488, forward strand.
TACCTAATACGAGGGAAAGACGAGCCCATACACCAGAGGAGCAACGGACCAATGGAGAGCTTAGGGATGCTCTCATCTTGCTTCCACAAGTGGTGGCTAATCAAGCTAACTAAGGGGCCCAAGCCCCTTATGCTCCTACATCTGCCTCTAGGGTGAGAGACTTTATGAGAATGAATCCCCCTGAATTCCATGGGTCAAAAGTGAGTGATGACCCCTAAGAGTTCATTGATAATATCTATAAAATTTTCTCCATCATGGGTGTGAGGCCGAAGGATAAGGCAGAGTTGGCGTCCTACCAACTCAAACGGATAGCATAAATATGGTACAAACAATGGAAGGAAGAGAAGGGAGTTGGCAATGTGGTGCTCTCGGAGGAGTTCAAGGTGGCCTTCCTTAATTGGTTGTTCCCTCTTGAACTTAGGGATGCTAAGTTAGGGAATTTATGAATTTGAGACAAGGGTCCATGAATGTGAGGGAGTTTGACCTCAAGTTTACCCAACTTTCAAAATATGCTGCATATTTGGTAGTCAACTCATGATCTAGGATGAACAATTTTGTGATGGGTGTTTCCGACTTGGTTAGTGAAGAATGTTGGTCCGCCAAGTTGAATAGTGATATGGACTTGTCATGGTTGATGACCTATGCCGAGCAAATGAAAAGGAGAAATTGAGGAAGAGAAGGGGAAATAAGGCCAAGAGGGCCCATTTTGAGGGTATGTTCCAAAGGAGTGGCTCGTTTAATCAAGGCCAAAGTCCTACTCATGAATTTGATAAGAGGGTTGCAAATGATCTTCTGAGAGCCCAAGTTGATAAGGGTGTGGCTTCTATTGATGTGTGTTCGAAGTATGGTAAGGGTCATGGTGGCCAATGTTTTATGAATACCGGTGCTTGTTATAGTTGTGAGGAGTTGGGACATAAGGCTATAGATTGCCCTCGAAACCTCAACAAGGACAAGGAGGTTCATCCATAAGGTGCTAATGAGTCCCATTGAGGAGAGGTGGCCGACAAAATGGTGCTCCAAGGCACAATCAATTCCATACTTTACATAGGATCCAAGGGGTTGATGAAGTCCTGGACGTTATTACCGACATATTGAAAATGTTTGACTTTGATGTGTATGCATTGATTGATCCGGGTGATACTCTCTCTTTTGTTATTCCCTTTGTTGCCCAAAAGTTTCATGTTGACCCTGAGTGTTGCATAAGTCATATGAATTGTCTACTCCTATTGGTGCATCTATTGTTGTTAGAAATGTTTATAGAAGTTATCCTATTTGTATCTTGCATAAAGTGTTGCCTTTTGATCTTGTTGAGTTAGACATAGTTGATTTTGAGGTCATTCTTGGGATGGATTAGTTGCATACCTACTATGCTTCTATTGATTGTAGAACCCATAGGGTCAGATTCCAATTTCCAAATGAACCTGTCCTTGAGTGGGAAAGTCAAGATATGGTGGTCAAGGGTAGATTAATATCTTACATTAAAGCCCTTAAGTTGATCTCTAAGGGGTGTCTTTACCATCTTGTAAGGGTTAGTGATGTGGAGTCGTAAGTCCTTCCCGTAGAGTCAGTTTCGATTGTAAATGAGTTTCTTGAGTCTTTCCAAATGACCTTCCTAGTGTTCCTCCCAAAAGAGAAATAGACTTTGGCATAGACCTCCTCCCTGATACTCAACCTATTTCTATTCCCCCTCATCATATGGCCCCGTCGGACTTGAAGGAGTTGAAGGAACATTTTGAGGGACTTGTTGGAGAAGGGATTTATTAGACCTAACCAATCACCTTGGGGTGCTCTAGTGTTATTTGTGAAAAATAAGTATGGATCCCTTAGGATGTGTATTGACTATCGACAACTTAATAGGGTCACTATCAAGAATAGATATCCTCTTCTAAGGATTGATGATTTATTTGACCAATTGCAAGGGGCCCATTTCTGTAAGATTGATCTTTGGTCCGGGTATCACCAAGTGAAGGTGAGGGAGTATGATATTCTCAAGATGGCCTTCTAGACTATATATGGGCATTATGAGTTTGTTGTGATATCTTTTTGGTTGACCAATGCACCAGCCATCTCTCGGACCTAATGAATAGGGTCTTTAAACACTACCTTGATTCCTTTGTTGTGGTCTTCATTAATGACATTTGATCTATTATCGTGGTGAGGAGGAGCATAGGGCTCATTTGCGGATTGTGTTGCAAAGATTGATGGAAGAAACTTGTATGCTAAATAAGAAAAGTGTGAATTTTGGTTGAGGGAGGTTGCCTTCCTAGGATATGTGATATCGGGGGATGGTATTAAGGTCGATCCAAAAAATACTAATGTGATTAGAAATCGGCCTAGACCATTGACCCCGTCGGACATTAGGAGTTTCTTGAGCTTAGTGGGCTATTATCAGAGGTTTGTGAATAGGTTCTCTTCTATTGCTTCCCCTATGACAAAATTGACTCAAAAGAAGTCCAAGTTGAGTGGACCGATGAATGTGAAAGAAGTTTTTGAATATTGAAAGACAAGCTTGTGTTCGCTCCTATATTATCACTACCGGATGTTCTAGAGGGATTTATGGTATATTGTGATGCTTCCGGAGTTACTTTGGTTTATGTGTTAATGCAAAATGGTAAAGTCATAACTTATGCTTCTAGACAACTCAAGGTACATGAAAGGAGCTACGCTACTCATGATCTAGACTTAGCCGCCGTTGTGTTTGCATTAAAGATTTGGTGCCACTACTTGTATGGGTGCATGTTGATGTGTTCACCGATCATAAGAGCCTTTAATATGTCTTCACTCAAAAAGGATCTCAACTTGAGGCAAAGGAGATGGTTAGAACTTCTTAAGAACTATAACATGAGTGTGAATTATCATCCCGGTAAGGCAAATATATTAGCGGATGCTTTGAGTAGGGTGTCCATGGGTAGCCTAGAACATCTTGATGGTGGTGACAAGGAAATGGCTAAGGAGGCGCACCGGTTGACTAGATTGGGAGTTAGGTTAGAAGTGGATGGTAATAGTAGTGTGGTTGTTGTTGATAGTTCTAATCTTCTTTGGTTGATGAGGTGATGCCAAAACAAGATCTTGATCCCTCTTTGCTAGAATTGAAGGTCTTGGTGAAAGAAGGTAAAGTGGAGGTTGTCTTGGTGAAAGAAGGTAAAGTGGAGGTTTTCTCCCAAGGCGGAGATGGTTCCCTTAGGTACCAAGGAAGGTTGTATGTACCGTGTGTTGATGGTTTGATAGAAATGATCCTTGATGAGACCCTAACTCTTTTTATCCTATCCACCTAGGTTCCACCAAAATGAATAGAGATTTGAGTGATGTGTATTGGTGGGGATGCATAAAGAGGGACATTGCCAAATTTGTTTCTGATTGTCATACTTGTCAACAAGTCAAAGCCGAACATCAAAGGCCGGGTGGCCTAACCCAAGACATTGAGGTTCCTACTTAGAAGTGGGAGTGATTAACATGGATTTTATGGTTGGGTTGCCCAAGACTAGAAAAGGTTTTGATTTCATTTGGGTTGTGGTTGATATGTTGACAAAATCAGCTCACTTTCTACCGGTTAAGACCACATTTGGGGCCAAAGATTATACAAGGTTGTACATTCATGACTTTGTAAGGTTGCATGGGATTCCTTTGTCCATCATATCGGATCATGGGGAAAAATTCACTAAACACTTTTGAAGGTCCTTCCAAAGGGATCTTTGTACTAAAGTTAAGCTTTCGATGGCCTTCCACCCTCAAACAGATGGACAAGTCAGGAGAACCATCTAAACCCTTGAGGATATTCTTAGAACATGTGTGTTGGAGCTTAAAGATAGTTGGGATGATCATCTTCTATTGATTGAGTTTGCCTACAATAATAGCTATCATTATTGCATCAGTATGGATCCTTTTGAGGCTCTGTCATGACCCAAGCCTAGGGCCTAAACATGACATGGCAAATGGAGAACCCGAAGGAACCTCAAGAAAGCCTAATAAATTGTCATTACACATGATTGGTCGTAGAAGCATATAAAAACATTAAAGAGTAAGAATATGGGTAAAGGGGCTAAGGGAAAAGCTTGCACAATATTATAGTCAAAAGACAAGAGTCAAACTCATATCATAGATACATAACATGTCCAACAACCACCTCCACTACATAGATAAGAGCGGGGGCCAAGACAAAGCAATCAGACTTACCCTTATAGTCAAATAGAACATAAAGAAGAGTGTCTCAATACATAACAAGAGAGCATAGACTAAGGTCCCCGAAGTGGAAGACTTACCAACTAGCTTGAGTTGCATCGAACTAGCCACGTGCAGGAGGATGATCAACTTCGGCTTCAATTTGTACATTAGAGTATGCGTTAGTATATTTAAATGTACTAAGTATGTAGGATGTAACGCAATATTAGATAGGAAAATTCATAATCAAAGTGAATATTATTAAGAATAGGCATAATATAATAATATGGCATGTATAATCAATTCTTTAAGTAAATCATTCTTAAGTAACTCATGCTATATAGGATATTATATGTGTAGAAGATACAAGATAGATTTTCAAGCTACAAAACCTTTGGTGGTTGTGTGGTACAAACCCCTCACATGGTTGATGATAATCATACCTTATAACCATGGTGGCGAAGTACAAACCCCTCACATGGTTGATGAGTACGAACCCCCACCTCGGTCACCCGGGCTGTTGTCCCCCCAAATTGTGTATAGTCTAATACAACACTTTAAATAATGTATATCATATATATAAGCTCATTTCATCATCATATAGTCCATCATATCATATCTCATGCTTTGGACCTTCAACTCCTCAAGAAACCACATCCAGACATTTTATTAAACACTTGGAGGGTTGTAATGCTAGTATAAAATCATAAAATATAGAGATGAAATTATGCAATAAAATCCATTGTAAAACTATCAATCATCACCTTGCAACACTCTTAAGAAACATACATCAAGTCCCCTCCTCAAATCTTACAATAGATCAAAGACTTATAGCTCAAAACATAGCAAGTCAGTCAAAATTTCTCATAGCTTTAACATAGTGTGTAATGAATTTCATAAGAAGCAAGACCTATTTGTAAATTAACTTTAAATCATGCATTTTGCGTAAAAGGAGGATAAGGCACTATGGGTGGAAGGACCCAATGGCTAAAACCCACATATCTTAGCTTAGAGATGAACTTTGTGAAGATTGGATATGAAGACTTAAATCTTGAAGAATAACCTTGATGGAGAACCTTAGCTTGGGATGAGGGTTTGGGAATTGAATTTGGGAGTGAAAATATGTCTAAGTGTTTGAGTGAGTGTTGAGAAATATTTAGAATGATATGAGGGTGAAATAAAGCTAAGTATTGGTAAAAGCACATTTAAGAACACTTAGGCCTAAGACTTAAAAGTCTTGGACCAAGTAAAAAAAATAAAGGCCACTTTTTGTACAGTAGCGCTTTGCGGAAGCGACGTGGATTTGCCGCTGGAAATCGCATTTTTTGGAATTTCATAATTGCTAATCTTTCGCTCTTAAATTGGGGTTAGAACCTTTACCCCTAATTTTGACTCCTTAAACAAGAATATAAATTCGAATTTTTGAAATAACAATTAGATTTTGAGATATATAGAATTTAAAATTTTGAGCATTTCGAGGCACATTTTCTGGCACTTTTTGGGATCGTTTCAGGATCTCTATGGGAGACGTTGTAGATCATCGTTTGGATGGTTTTTGAGGTTGGTCAGATAGCTTTGTTGGGACCAAATCTAGTTATGAAGGCTCCTGAGAAGGTTAGGATGATTAGGGAAAGGTTGAAGATAGCCCAAAGTCATCAAAAATCCTATGCCGATGTTAGGAGAAGAGACCTTGAATTCAAATTTGGTGATTAGGTCTACCTAAAGGTTTCATATATGAAGGTTGTGGTCCATTTTTCTAAGAAAGGCAAGTTGAGCCCAAGATATGTTGGTCCTTATAAGGTCATGAGGAGGGTTGGCAAGATAGCTTATGAGTTGAGGTTGCCTAGTGAGATGGAGTTAGTTCATACTGTATTCCATGTGTCCATGTTGAGGAAATGTGTGAGTGATCCGAATTCCATTATTCCTCTTGATATTTTGGGTGTTGTTGAGGATAATTTGACATATGAAGAGGTTCCGATTTAGATTATGGATAGGGAAGTGAAGAGGTTGAGAAACAAAATGGTGGCTTCCGTCAAGGTCCTTTGGAGGAATCAACAAGTTGAGAATGCTACTTGGGAGGCCGAAGTGAACATGCAAAAGAGATATCCTTACCTTTTTCACTCCACTCAAGCCTAAAATGTTGATCTAAGTCCTTCATTTGATATCAAGTCTTAAGTTCAGCTCCATGTCATTGCATATATTCATGTTTAAATTGACATGTTCCTAATGATTTTACACTTATGATGAAGTTTTTGAAATGATGTTTAAGTGCATTGTTGTATCTCTATGTAAGCTAAAACTATCATGTTAATGCATCTCAAATACATCTCTTTGATATTAGGGGACGAATGTTCCCAAGGGGGAGATATTGAAATGACCACAAAAAGTTCCCAAAAATGTGTCTCAAAAGTGCCTAGAATTATAATATCCATATATCTTAAACTCCATACGTGAGATCAAAAATTTGACTTCATATTCTTGTTCAGGGGGTCAAAATTAGGGGAAAGAGGGTATTACACCAATTTTAGAGCAAACGAATAGCAAATTCAAATTTTTAAAATTTTGATGTCCAGAACTGATTAGCGACAATGCCACAATGTGCAACTATCGTGGACCAGTGTAAATATCTCCTGTGTAATAGGTCCATATCGCGGACCAAATGTGGACCTGTGTCAATTATGCCCAGTTATTTTTCTTGTGGTCGAAGGCTTTAAGTCTTGGGGCTAAGTGTCCCCAAATGTGAATATACCTATACCTAGCCATTTTTCACCCTCATATCAATCTAAACATTCCCCAATACTCTTTCAACCACTTAGCCAATATTTTATCTCCTAAACTCAAGTTTCAAAACCCTCTTGGGATCTAAGGATTTCCTCTCAAACTTCAAGTCTCCATCTCCGATCTTCATCAAATTCATCTCCAAAGATAAGGTATGTGGGTTTCTTTCATCGATTCCTTTCCCCGATGATACCCAAACTCTTTTTACTCAAAATTACATGATTTAAAGTTGATTTATTCATAGGTATTATCTATTATGAAAATCACTGCACAATACATTGGGTTTATGAAATTCTTATTGTTTTACTATGTTTGGAGCTATGAAGCAAGGGTCTATTGTGAGAATTGATAAAGGATCTTAATGTATATTGTTTGAGTGTGTTACCAAGTATGTATTGATGGCTTTACACTGATTTTTTAGGATGATTTCACCCTTGAATTGCATGGTTTTACACTAGCATTATACACCCTCTAAATGTTTGATAAAATGTCCGATTATGGATTCTTGAGGAATTGAAGGTTGAATGTATTTCTTATGAGATGAAATACTATATGATGATGAAATGATGATACAATGATGATGAAAAGGAGTGTATGTATTGATGATGAAAGGAGTGTGTGTGTGTGTGTATATATATATTATATATCTCTATATAGTGTTGGGGATGACCAAGCCTAGCTCGGGGGGTTGTAGGCTCGGGTGACCTATCGAGGGGTTGGTACCTTGGCTGCCTAACTCAAGAGGTGGTAGGTCTGGGTAAACTTGTTAGGGGTTGTTACCCATCAACCTTGATGGGGGGTTTGTACTCTGTCAACCTCGATAAGGGGTTAGTACTCCGTCAACCTTGGTGGGGGTTTTTGTACTCCATCAACCTCATGAAGGGATTAGTAGCTCATGTGCCTATCTAAGGGGGTGGTATCACTTGGATTGCACTATAGTGGTCACTTATTACACTCGTATTATGAACTATGTAAGCATGGTTTTACTCCAAGCATCATTCATATATGTCATATTGTTAGTATACCATTCATTGCTTATGATTATGCATTTTGCCTTGATATCTTCCTCTTGTTGCATTGCATCCTACATACTTATTACATTCAAGCATACAAACACATACTCTATGTCTACATGATGTCACCATGTTGGAACCGGTGTATAGCTTGATCATCATCCTCCGCGTGACTAGTACAACTTCTACCAAGCTTGTTGGTGAGTCCTCCATTTCGGGGAAGTTACTTATGATCTTTTGCTATGTATTAAGACTTTCTCTTTGGCATTTGTATTGACTATGACGGTGAGCTGGTTGCTTTGTCTTGGCCCCCGCTCTTATCTATGTACTAGAGGTGTTATTTGACATGTTATGTACCTATGCTATAAGCTTTGAATCTTGATGTTCATGATATGGAAGTTATCCTTAGTCCCTATTTCCCTTTCTTATGTTTAACTCTTATTGTCATTCTAATTGCTTCCGCGACCAAGAATGTGTAATGATAAGCTATGACACTTGTTTGGCATTCTTTGGGGTTCCCCATGCGCCGACCACGTCTAGGACCTAGACTTGGGTCGTGACATAGACTATAGTTGTTATCTATTCCAGACTATGTGTTTTACTTCTGATGCATCATTGTATGTACTCATTTATATTACTTAGAAGCTCTTGTACTCATGATTTCAAGTTTTGAGATTTAAATTAAGTGTTGTGGTTGCTTTTACTTGGGTTTTATTTTCTTTAGTCGTGATCCAATTTTTGGGTTGTGACATATTATGAATACCAGAAATAGATACCAATAGGTATCATAGGCTAATTGAGTGCAAACAATAAAAATAATAGGAAAACCTAGAATAGAACACAATAAAAGTCAAGGATCGAAAGCAGCAATAGTATGCACACGGGTATAAAGAACTAGGAATCCTAAAGTAACTAATCCTAACTAAGCCCCCGTAAGCCCATAAGGTACACCCATGTGCAAAAATCATATATATCTAAAAGCGAGAAGACCTCGAGTCAAAAGTTAAATTATGAAAATACCCTTAATCCTAAATAAACTTAATTTTTCATTAAATGAATAATTTATCTATATAAACTAAATTTATCAAATGCTATCTTGATGGTCATTCTTTACTAAATAACAAAAATCAAATAAAATTGGAAAGGCAATCCCACTAATTATAACAAAAGAAGTCCAACAATCTACTTTTTAATTTCATTTTTATAATGGCCAAGCTTTTTTGTTGATCTATTAAAATATTTTGGCTTTTCAAGATTTCACATTTTAAAGGTAAGCAATATCATCCTTTAACATGTAATTTTCATTGTTCCTACACCAATAAACTTTTCATTCTCTTTGTAATTTTTCTAAATTTGAATTATGAAACAATCCAACAAAAAATGATTGATCTTTTCACCCTTTAGTTAAACCCTATGACAATAATATTTTTGTGAAAAGTTTGAATTTAAATCTTATTAAATTTATGAAGCTACCAATATTCTCTTGCTATATACAATGTACAAAGACGTAAAAAGAACACTTATTGATGATTGCATTAAGTGGGTAAATATTAATTTTTATAATTGAGGGATTTATAATCACTAAGTATTTATTTAGTCATTCATGATAGGTTAGATAGAAAGTCATTTTAAACTCTATATCTATCTATATCTATATCTATATCTATATCTATATCTATATTACTATAACAGCATGAACTTAGAAAATCTTAAAGATAAATTACTAAAATACCCCTTACTTAAAACCCACCTAAGCAACCCTAATTACATATTTACCCCTATGCACAACCCTTTTGGGAAAATCTTCTCAAAGAAACATTGCATCCCTTCAGCATTTGTATCCCTTTAATTCAAGTTTTTAAAAATTTCCCATAATCGCAACTCCAAAAGAAACACTGCTAAAAAACTTGCATCGCTATTGGCCTCGTGTATGGATCCCATGAACAAAGCCAATTGATTAGATTAATTGCATCCTCAATAGCACATGGAAGTGATATAATTTGATTGGATTAATTGCATGCTCACTAGCACATGGCAGTAATATAGACAATTCGAGGACTTTGTGTCCCTGTTCGTCGCATCTTTTAAGAATTATTTTCAAAAAATTAAAAACATGATGGACATTGGATCCCTGTCCGTCGCATATTTATATAAATATTTAAAAAAAATTAAAGAAGCGACGGACATGAAATCTCTGTCCGTTGCTTTATTAAAAAGATAAAAAGCAATGGACTTAAAGGCCTTGTCCATCGCTTTTTTGGAAATATTTTTAAAAATAATTGAAGAAAAGTGACGGACAAGGGGACACAGTTCGTCACTTTTTTTTACATTTTTCTTGACAACAGAAATCTGCAGTTTCTGCTGCCCACCTGCAAATTATAAAACATTTCAATTTCAATACAAATAACCTATCCAATAGTAGCAATAACAAGCTCAACAACAAAATACATAGCACCAATCAAAACTAAACAATAAAATTGAATAAAATCCAAAAGTTATAATGTTTAAAACTAACATAAAGTTCATCAAAATAGTCTGAATTATCCAAAATATAACCTAAGTGTCCAAACATAACAAAATTATCTAAAACATAACTACAAGTAGCCTAGGGACTATTCTCAACAAACTCATCATCTTCACTATCATATTCGGGACCGGGAGGATGAGGTACAGGCCTGTGTGCGAGGTTGAGCACTTATTCTTTGAATTGTACCAATTCTTTTTGTTGCTCAACCCTACTTGCCTCAGAAGCTGCGAATGCAGCTGAAAGTTCTTGTATTTTCTGAGACATGGCAGCCAACTAAGCCTGGTCATGGGCCTCGGTCTGTCTTGATAATCCAATGTCTTGTAAACTTGATTTGATTCATGGTATGTCATTCCTACAGCTTATCCCATATATCCGGCCTTTTTGGATCTCGACAACCACTTTCTCAGTCCAGATTTGATGGGACAACTCAGGCATAAGTTCGACATTATCTTCAAGCTCATGAACGTATTGCTCGTACTCTTGCTCTCTCTCTCTCTCTCTCTCTCTATATATATATATATATATAAGTGTTAAGAAGCTTACGTAAGCTTGTTCGGCCCTCGTCTCGACCCACACATCCGAGTCTGACTCATTATCCTTCTTTGTAATATGATTCCTCTTGAAAACCTCATGTTGAAATGGAACCCGTCCCATTTCTCACTCTTATAAAAATTTAACAATATCATTAATTAAATAATATTCAATCAAAATAAGTATTTAAGATTATGAATTTAAACTTTAAATTTAAAATCTTACCATCTCTCGAGAAATAGTCCCAACATTCTTTGCACCTGCGGTGTGCAACGAACCACCCTTTAGACTCCCTATAGCCTTTTTTTTCTTGCTCAGAAATGGCTTTGAATTTGTCGGTGTCAGACCCCACCTTGGGGTCGTGACCAGTGCCCGATAGGGGCACGCAAACACATACTAAACCACATTCCTTTATAACCTAGTCTGAAATT
>JAOTQJ010142291.1:0-36909 GCA_025642045.1 Solanum sejunctum
GGACAAAGTATTCTATTTTGGTGGGATGTGGGAAGTTATGGATTAAGGTGAAGTCTGAGTAGCCTCGAGTCCATAACCTCTCCTATTTTTTATCCCTAAGCTTTTCTTGCGTGATTCCTTTCCTTTGTGGATGTTTTAATTTTCTCTTGAACTGGCATATGTAGATAGTGTCAATAATGTGTAAATACATAGTAGTACGGTCTTTTGGCATATACATAGTCTTTAAATGCTTTTTGAATGATTAAAAAATTAAGTACCCTCAAAATTTTTGAGATTGTGGTTATTGATGTAACTGTGCATTTTGATTATCTGGTGATGTTTGTTCTAATAATGTAAAAGGTAAGTTGAGGCTTGAAGCATGACCTATGAATCTATACTTGATTGTGTGTGCAATGCCATGTGTGTTGTAAGCTTATTTTGTTGCATTCATGTATCATGTATGGACTCAAAACTTGCCTTGTTATTTTAAGATTGATTTGGTGATGAGGATTGGTTTGAAAGGGATCTTAGGCCTTTTCCTTCTAGGGAGCCCCACTTTTTGCCTAAATGACCTACCAAATGTTAGTGAATCCTTTCTTCCAAATGTTTGAGCTTGTCATGTACTCCTTCTTTCTTGACATCTTACTAGCTTAACCTTGTTTGATGAAGTACCTTTATATTTGTCCTGGTCTATACTTGAACATGTGAACCTTGATTGAGGCTAAAAGTCTAAGTTGAGGGTGGCTACAAACTATGACCCTAGTTTGGGGATTAGATATTGTGTACTTCACCTCAGGCTAAAAGCTTAAGTTGAGGGTGGCCTTTATTATGGTAAAGTAATTAAAATAAGGTGGTTGGTTGGAAAAGAAAAAAAGGGAAAATGAATAATCATCAGCCCAGGGAGGAAAAAGAAAAGAAAAGTGCCTTTAATTGAAGGAAATAGCAAAAATGAGTTCAAATATAAGGCACAACTGAAAAGAGAAAGAAGGCACCCGGGGAAAGCTTGAAATAGGAGAATAAAGGTGGTTTTAGTGAAAATGTTCGGGGTTATGAAGGTAAAAGTGTTAGTAAACATGGTTCGAGGATAGCTTTTAGTAACTACTTGCCTAAAATGCCATACCAAAGCCCCATGAGCCTATTTTACAAGCCATTAAGTCCTAAAATGATCCAAATCCACTTTATCACCAAATTGAAAGTTAAGTATAAAGGCAAGCCTATGGTATTATTCATTTTGCATGAACTTCATTTGTGAGAGTGAGAATGCTTCCACTGTCCCTAAATTCTAAATACTTTTAACTGAGTAAGAGAGACTTCTTTTCTGTGAGGGCGTTTGTACTACTTGATTAGCATATGACTATAACAGTGATTGTGGATAGTTGATGCTCCTTAGCTTATCATAGTGAGGTTGCCAAATGCATCTTTGTATTTTGCTTTGTTTAGTAGCCTTGCAATCTTATTTTGAAAATGAAAGTTGGGTACCTGAATTAGAGCAAATGATGTATATACCATTAGTATAACTGCTATGTGTTCCTCATTGTCTGCTTAGATTGAGTCGTTGTTTGAGGACAAGCAACATTTCTACATTGGGGGTGTTGATGTGCTATCAGAATACAAAATATTCGATGCCTAAAATAAGAAATTTTGTGAGTTCTTAATGCGACTTTTAATGGCTTTTATGTATTTTTGTGTTGTTATTGGAGAAAAGGAATTTTGGCATGATTTTGGAGGAAACTTACAGATTTTGCTGAAGCACATGACATACGAGCTTACCTACGAGTCGTAGACCAAGCTACGAGTCGTAAGGTGATCTCGTAACAAAACACATAGACCAACAATCAGAAATCTACTAAGTGGAGGTTAGCCTTACGAGGCTACCCCATGAGTGATAGGTCTCAATATGACTCGTAAAGGTGGAATTGTAGCAAGAAACAGAGAGCCAAAACTTTGGACCAAAAACTGAAGGCCTAGACTACGAGGAGCATACGAGTCATAGCCCAAGCAATAAATCATACAAGTGTGTGGTACTAGTTGAGTTCAAGATGCCAAACACTTTATACGAGACGTCACAACCTAAGCCTAGGTCCTAAATGTGACACGATGCAAGTGAAAACCCGAAGGGACCCCAAGCAAGCCTCCTAAAGCATCATTACACAACCGTGGTTACGGAAGCAATAAATCAAGAATCAAAGATAAAAGAATGGGGGAAACCGAGGCTAAGGGAAAAGTTTGCACAATATCATAAGCAAGAGACAAAAGACAATCTCATATCATAGGCATCAAGAATAATAGAGTCAAGGCTCTTAACATACATACATAATATGTACAACAAACACCTCTAATACATAGATAAGAGTGGGGGCCAAGACAAAGTAACTGGGCAAACCCTCATAGTCAAATAGATAATTAAGAAGAATGTCTCAATACATAATAGGAGCAACATAGACTAAAGTTCCCGAAATGGAGGACTCATCAAATAGCTTAAGTATTGTCAAACTAGCGACGAGGAGGAGGAGGATCAACTTGGGAACCGGTTCCTATATGGTGACATCATGTAGGCATAAAGTATGCGTTAGTACATTTGAATGTACTAAGTATGTAGGATGCAATGTAATAATAGATATGCACCATAGTCGAAATGCATAATATTTAGCAATAGGCATAATATAACAATATGGAATGTATGATCAATGCTTAAGTAACTCATGCTCATTTAGGATGTCATCTATGAAAAATAGACCAACTAGATTACCAAAGTATAAACCCCTTGGTCGGTTGATAATGATCTCACCCATCACCCTAGTGGTGTGGTACAAATCCCTCACATGGTTGATGATAATCACACATTATCACCTTGGTGGTGAAGTAAAAACCCCTCACATGGTTTGATGAGTACAAACCCCCACCTTGGTTGATGAGTACAAACCCCCACCTTGGTTATCAGGGTCCTTAGTCCCCCCGGATTAGGCATGGTCTAATGCAACACTTTATATATGATTTATCATATACATAAGCTCATTTCATCATCATATCGTCAATCATTTCATATATCATACTTTGGACCTTCAATTCCATAAGAAACCCTAGCCGGACATTTTATCAAATACTTGGGGTGTAAAATGGGGGTAAAAGACCATGCAATTTATAGATGAAATCATGCAAGAAAATCTATTGTAAAATCATCAATCAACACCTTGAAATACCCCCAAGATGTTCACATCAAAACCCTCATCAAATCTAACATTAGATGCAAGATTTAGAGCTCAAACATGCTAAACAACCATACTTTTATGAACTCAAATCATTGTGCAGTAAATTTCTTAATATACAAGACCCATATGTAAAATCAACTTTAAATCATGCGAATTAAGTTAAAAGGAGATTAGGGCACCATGGATGGAAGAACCAAATTGCTAAAACCTACAGACCTTAGCTTGGAAATGAACTTGGTGAAGATTTGGAGATGGAGACTTGAAGTTTGAAGAAGAATCTTGAAGGAGAACCTTAGCTTGGGGTGAAGGTTTGGGACTTGAGTTTGGGGATTGAAAATATGACTAAGTATTTGAGTGAGTATTGAAAAAAGTTTAGGATGACATAAGGGTGAAATTTTGCTGAGTATAGGTAAAAGTACGGTTGGGAACACTTAGGCCCAAGACCCAAACGCCTTGGACCGAGATAGAAATCATTTTAAATAAAAGACATAAGTCCACGTCTAGTCTACGATACGGACCTATCACGGAGGGCAAAATAACATATGTTCGTGACAGCTACGCATTGCAGTGTTGTCGCGGATTGATTTTAGATAAGAAAAATTATGAAAATTGAAATTGCTAATCGTTTGCTCTTAAATCGGGATTAGGCCCTTTTTCACCTAATTTTGACTCCCTAATCATGAGTATGAAGTTGAATTTTCAAAATAAAGAATGAATTTTGAGATATATGAAAATTAAAATACCGGGCATTCCGAGGCACGTTTTTGGTCACATTTCAGGGTCGCCTTCAATATCTCCCCCTTGGGAACATTCCTCCCCGAATGTAAAAGAGACGTACAAGACAAGAATGATCATAAACAAACCAGCCCCAACTAAAGTGCAACATTACATTTAAAACACCATTTTCAAAATCCCAATATAAGTGTAAAATCATTATAAACTTGCCAACTCAAACATGAATGCATATGAATGACATAGGAGTTGAAACATAAGACTTGAAATCACATACGGGACTTAGAATTAGTACCTTAGGCTTAAGTGGAGTGGAAAAAGTAAGGATACTATTTTTGCATGTCTGCTTCGGCCTTCTAAGTAGCACTTTCAATTTGTTAGTTCCTCCAAAGGACCTTAACGGATGCTACCTCCTTGTTCCTCAATCTCGTCACTTACCTTACTAGGATCTGAATTGGAACCTCATCATAAGTCAAGTTATCCTCAATAACACCCACCACATCAAGAGGCACAATAGCATTAGGATCACCGACACATTTCCTCAACACTGAGACATGGAACACCGGATGAACCAAATTCATTTCACTAGGCAACTTTAACTCATAAGCTACCTTGCCAACCCTCTTCGAGACCTCATAAGGACCAACATATCTTGGACTCAACTTTCCCTTTTTACTAGAATGGACCACACCTTTCATTGGAGAAACTTTGAAATAAACCCAATCACCCACTTTGAACTCAAGGTCTCTTCTTCTCACATCGACATAAGATTTTTGGCGACTTTGGGTTGTTCTCAACCTTTCCCTAATCGTCTTAACCTTCTCAAAATCCTCCATAACTAGATTTGATACCAATAACGCTACCTCTCCAACTTCAAACCAACCAACTGGTGATCTATAATGTCTCCCATAAAGAGCCTCAAAAGGAGCCATACTGATACTAGAGTGATAGCTATTGTTGTAGGCAAACTCAATAAAAAGAAGATGGTCATCCCAACTACACCTCCACTCCAATACCCAAGACCTTAGCATGTCCTAAAGGATTTGAATGGTTCTTTCGGCTTGGACATCCGTTTGAGGGTGGAAGGTCATACTAAGGTGGACTTTTGTACTAAGACCCCTTTGAAAAGACCTCCAAAAGTGTGAAATAAATTGTGCACCACAATCCGATATGATGTATAATGGAACTCCGTGCAACCTCACTAACTTATGGATGTACAACCTTGCATACTCTTTAACCCCATATGTGGTCTTAACTGGTAGAAACTTAGCCGATTTCGTCATCCTATCAACCACCACCCAAATAGAATCAAAGCCCTTTCTAGTATTGGGCAACGCAACCACAAAATCCATATTAATCACCTTCCATTTATAAGTGGGAATCTCTATGTCTTGGGTTAGGCCACCCGACCTTTGATGTTTGGCTTTAACTTGTGGACAACTATGGCACCCGAAATGAATTTGGCAATGTCCCTCTTCATGCCTCCTCACCAATACACATCCCTCAAGTGTCAATACATTTTAGTGGAACCGGGGTGGATAGAAAAAGGAGACTTATGGGCCTCATCAAGAATTTTCTACCTCAAACCATCACCACAAGGTACACACAACCTACCTTGGCATCTAAGGGCACCATCTTCCCCTTGGGAGAAAACCTCTACTTTGCCCTATTTCACAAAGGCCTTCAATTTGAACAAGGAGGAGTTAAGATCTTGTTTTGCTATCACCTCATCAACCAATAACGATTTGGAACCATCGACAAAAATAACACCATCACCCATTTCCTTCAACCTAACCCCCAACCTAGCCAATCTATGCACTCTCTAGCTATTTTCTTATCATCACCATCAACATGAGCTAGGCTACCCATGGACACCTGACTCAAAGCATCCGCCACCATATTTGTCTTACACGGATGATAATGCAAACTCATGTCATAATCTTTAAGAAGTTCTAGCAACCTTCTTTATCTCAAGTTGAGATCTTTTTGAGTGAAGATATATTGGAGGCTCTTATGAGCGGTAAGGACATCAATGTGCACCCCATACAAATAATGACGCCTAATCATTAATGCAGACACAACAACGGCCAACTCTAGATCATGGGTCCTTGAGTTGTCTAGAAGCATAAGCTATGACCTTACCATTTTGCATTAGCATACAACCCAAACCAACTCTAGATGCATCACAATACATAACAATACCCTCAAGCCCATCCGGTAGTGATAATGTAGGAGCGGACACAACTTTGTCTTTCAATGTTTGGAAGCTCCTCTCACATTCATCAGTCCATACAAACTTAACCTTCTTTTGAGTCAATTTTTTACATAGGGGAAGCAATGGAGGAGAACCCATTCACAAATCTTCTATAGTAACCTGCAAGGCCAAGAAGCTCCTAATATCTGGTGGGGTCAATGGTCTAGGCCAATTCCTAAATACATTGATTTTCTTAGGATCCACTTTTATACCATCTCCCGACACTACATGACTCAAAAATGCAACCTTCTTCAACCAAAATTTACACTTATCATATTTGGCATACAATTTCTCCTCCCTCAACCTTTGCAAGACAACACTCAAATGACCCATATGCTCCTCTCTACTATGTTAATAGATCAATATATCATCAATGAAGACCACAATAAAGGAATCAAGGTAGGGTTTAAAGACCCTATTCATTAGGTCCATGAAGATGGTCGGCGCATTAGTCAACCTAAAAAACATCACAACAAACTCATAATGCCTATATCTAGTTCGGAAGGTTGTCTTAGGAATATCACACTCCCTCACCCTCACTTGATTATACTCAGATCGAAGATCAATCATAGAGAAGAAGCTAGCCCCTTGCAATTGGTTAATCAAGTCATCAATCCTTCGAAGAAGATATCTATTCTTTATTTTCTTTTTCATGGACAACACTAGAGCACTCCAAGGTGATTGACTAGGTCTAATAAATCCCTTTTTCAACAAATCTTTCAATTGCTCTTTTAACTCCTTCAACTTCGCCGAGGCCATATGGTAAGGGGGAATGGAGATAGGTTGAGTGTTGGGGAGGAGATTTATGCCAAAATCTATCTCCTTTTTAGGAGGGACACCAGGAAGGTCATTTGGAAAGATATCAAGAAACTCGCTTACAACGGGGACCAACTCAATGGAAAAGACTTTGGACTCCACATCTTTAACCCTCAGAAGATGATACAAACATCCCCTAGAAATCAACTTATGGGCTTTAATGCATGAAATGAATCTACCTTTGACTACCACATCTTGACTTTCCCATTCAACGACGGGTTCATTAGAAAATTGAAACTTGACCCTACAGGTTCTACAATCATAAGACGCATAGTAGACATGCAACCAATTCATTCCAAGAATGATATCAAAATCTACCATGTTAAATTCAACAAGATCACAAGGCAACAACTTATGCAAAATGCAAATAAGATAGCTCCTATAAACTTTCCTAACAACAATAGAGACACCAATAGGAGTAGACACTTTATATAACTCATGCAACAACTCGGGGACAATATGAAACTTTTTAGCAACAAAAGGGGTAACAAAGGAAAGAGTGGCACATGGATCAACCAAAGCATAAATATCAAAGTCAAAGATTTTCAACATACTGGTAACAACATCGAGGACCTCACCAACCCCTTGCCTCCCATGTAAACTATAAAATCGATTGTGCCTTGGGGCACCACAGCACCTCTACCCAATGGGATCACATTAGCACCCCAAACTTTGCCACGATTCCTTGGACAATCTACCTTCTTGTGCCCAAGCTCCCCACAACCAAAGCATGCATTAAAACCTTTGAAACATGGGCCTCTATGCTTCCTTCCACATCTAGGAGACCCATCAATAGGAGCCACACCACCAACACCATAAGGCCTAGGGAAGTCATTTGCAAACCCCCTATTAGTAGCATGAGGAGGCCACTGGCCTTGATGGAATCTAGCACCCTTTTGGAACATACCCTCAATATGGGCCCTCTTGGCTTCATGCCCCTTTGTCTTCCTCATCTTTTTCTTCTCCATTCGCTCGGAATATGTCATCCACCAAGATAAGTCCATGTCACTAATTAGCATGGCGGGCCAACATTCTTCACTTACCAAGTCAAAGACCCCCATCATGAACTTATTCATCCTAGATCTAAGATCGATCACCAAATGAAGAGCATACTTTGAAAGTTGAATAAACTTGAGGGCATACTCCTTTAAGCTCATAGCACCTTCTTTCAAGTTCATAAACTCCATCAACTTAGCTTCCCTAAACTCAAGAGGGAAAAATCGGCTAAGGAAAGCCAATTTGAACTCCTCCCAAAGCACCACATTACCAATCTCCTTCTCACCCTTCCATTGATCATACCATATTTGGGCTACCCCTTTGAGTTGGTACACCGCCAACTCTACCTTTTCATTAAGCCCAACACCCATGATATTCAAGATTTTATAGACCTCATTAATAAACTCTTGTGGATCTTCATCCACTTTTGACCCAAAGAAAACTGGAGGATTCATCCTCATGAAGTCTCTTACCCATCCTCTCGGTATAGTAGCATGAGGGGTTTGGACCTCTTGATTAACTTGGTTGGCCACCACTTGGGCAAGCATAGTAAGAGCATCCTAGAGTTCACCATTGTTAGGCTGCTCCTTGCGAGTCTGAGCCCTTCATCCTCGAGTGTTTGGCATGACTTAGAACAGGAAGAAGGAAAACATTTCCTAAACATCTCATAGCCACCTACTCATAGTCATTGTGCACTTCACAACCTTAAATAAGACTCTAATCAATGCAGTGTATTCGACTCCGAGGATCTATCAAGTGCTCTGATATTATATTTGTCATGACCTAAGCCTAGGGCCTAGACGTGACATGATGCAAGGAAAAACTTGAATGGACCCCAAGCAACCCTCCTAAAGCATCATTACACAACCTTGGTCGTGGAAGCAACAAAGCAAACATCAAAGATAAAAGAATGGGGAAACCGAGGCTAAGGAAAAAGTTTGCACAATATCATAAGCAAGAGACAAGAGACAAGCTCATTTCATAGATATCAAGAACAATAGAGTCAAGTCTCTTAACATAGATACATAACATGTCCAACAAATACCTCTAATACACAGATAAGAGCCGGGCCAAGACAAAGTAATCGAGCTCACCCTCATAATCAAATAGACAATAAAGAAATGTCTCAATACATAATAGGAGCAACATAGTCTAAGGTCCCCAAAATGGAGTACTCACCAAATATCTTGAGTAGTGTTGAACTAGCCATGTGGAGGAGGAGGATCAACTTGGGCACTGGTTCTACATAGTGACATTATGTAGGCATAGAGTATGCATTAGTACGTTTGAATATGCTAAGTATGTAGGATGCAATACAACAATATATAGGCACCATAATTAAAATGCATAATGTTAAGCAACAAGCATAATATAACAATATGGCATATATGATCAATGCTTAAGTAAATCATGCTTAAATAACTCATGCTCATGTAGGATGTCTTCTGTGAAGAATAGACCAACTAGATTATAAAAGTATAAACCCCTTGGTTGGTTGATGATTATCTAACCCCATCACCCTAGTTATGTGGTACAAAACCCTAACATGGTTAATGATAATCACACCTTATCACCCCAGTGGCGAAGTACAAACCCTTCACATGGTTTGATGTGTACAAACCCCCACCTCGGTTGATGAGTAAAAAACCCCACCTTTGTTGATGAGTATAAACCCCCACCTCGGTTGATGAGTAGAAACCTCCACCTCGGTTGATAAGTAGAAACCTCCACCTGGGTTGTCCGGGTTCTTAGTCCCCCCAAATTGGGCATGGTCTAAAGAAACACTTTATATATGATTTATCATACACATAAGCTCATTTCATTATCATATAGTCATTCATATCATATCTCATGCTTTGGACCTTCAATTACACAAGAAACCCTAGCCTGACATTTTACCAAACACTTAGGGGGTGTGAAATGGGGGTAAAAGACCATGCAATTTAAAGATGAAATCATGCAAGAAAATTTGTTGTAAAACCATCAATCAATACCTTGCAACACCTCTAAGACATTAACATCAAAACCCCTCATCAAATCTAACATTAGATCCATGATTTAGCGCTCAAACACGCTAAACAACCATACTTTTATGAACTCAAATCACCGTGCAGTGAATTTCTTAATATACAAGACCCACATGTAAAATCAACTTTAAATCATACAAATTGAGTAAAAAGGAGATTAGGGAACCATGGGTGGAAGAACCCAATGGCTCAAACCTACATACCTTAGCTTGGAGATGAACTTGGTGAAGATTTGGAGGTGGAGACTTGAAGCTTGCAGAAGATCCTTGAAGGGGAACCTTAGCTTGGGATGAGATTTTGGGACTTGAGTTTGCGGAGTGAAAATATGACTAAGTGTTTGAGTGAGTGATGGGAAATGTTTAGGATGATATGATGGTGAAATTTGGCTAAGTATAGGTAAAAACATGGTTCGGAACACTTAGGCCCAAGACCCCAAAGCCTTGGACAGAGATAGAAATCACTGGAAATAAAATACACAAGTCTGCGTCTAGTCTGCGATGCATACCTATCGTGGAGTCCAAAATAACATATGTGCGCGACAGCTGCGCGTCGCGGTGCTGTCGTGGATCAATTCTGGATAAGAAAAATTACGAAAATTGAAATTGCTAATCGTTTGCTCTTAAATCAGGGTTAAACCCTTTTTACCTAATTTTGACCCCTGATCACAAATATAAAGTTGGATTTTTGAAATAACAAATGAATTTGGAAATATATGAAAATCAAAATTTTACGCATTCTGAGGCACGTCTTCGGGCACCTTTTGGGGTCGCTTCATGAGACCCCAATTACGACTCGTAGGTCACCCTACGAGTTGTACCTACGAGACGTACTAGCTGTCAGCTACTTTTTCTGTGTAATTTTTAGGGTAAATTTGTAAATATTATAAATACTTCAAGTTAGAGTTTTATTAATAGATTCAAAAGACCAGATTGAAAACTTTGAACTTCACCTTTGAATATTCTCTCAAGAATATTTTAAGATTTTAGGATAGATTTTTATTTTCTCTTGGATAACCCACTTTTGGGGAGTGAAAATATCATATTGTATTCATTTTCAATATATCAAGGTTGTGGTTTTCAACTTGTCGTGCTCTCAACTTCATTGGTTTGGGTAAAGCTCTCGACTATATCTTGTCTTTGTATTTTTGTTAATTTTGACTTAGCCATGAGTAGCTATGCACCCACAACTTAGGGCTCTGAAAACCATGGGTAGTTGACTTGAGATGGCCTAGGTTTATTTCTTTTCTACGATTGGAGTTTTGCATGTATTGTCTATTTCCCTTCATTTTGATTGCTGTTTGGTGGTAGCCAACACCAAATACCCCATACTATCACAATCCCGACCAAGGTAGTGACGAATAGGATAATGGAAGTAGATAATAGGATTTGATTGATGTGTTCTCATCTAATCAACCAAATCTGACCAAGGGGAGGTTGACTAGGACAATAGGTAACGGTTAGTTGGCACACCATGGTTGTCGACAAAGCGCCATGGTGAAATTCGACCTTCACCTTCACAAGAGGGTTGGAAGAACCTAAGTTATCATCCTACATGCGATTTACAATGGCAATTATGTTGTCTAGGGTAATCAAGTCAATGAACCATGAGGAACATAATTCTCAAGTTCCCTTAAATTGAGTGTTTTCTCGTGTCGTAGTATAGTGTATATTTTTGTTTTTGTTTTCGAATCGCAACCCCCGCCCCCCCTATTTAAAGATTTTATTCATAGATACTCAAAATGGTTGATATTGAATTCTTGTAGTCAAACCCTGTATTCCCTGTGAATTCAACTATAACCTTCGATTAGATTAATTGCTGACAGCGATTTCTTTCTTATTAGAGCGTGAACCTCATCAGAGGCATGGATATCTCGCTCTCTTTAAAGAGATTCAAGCCCACTATAGCAAAATATATATTTTCATCGATCTAATAATAATCTTCTTGGCTTGTCCCCTCCAAGATACAATAGCCTTTTTTCACAAAAATGTGTAACCCAACAACTCTGAACAAGAGTTGAGTCATAAGCTCTACACAAATAATTACACCTCCATTCAACTAATAGAACTCTCAAAATATTAAGCATTCTATTTTTTTCACATTATTCACTTGTTTTTCTCTCTTCTGTTCTCTTCATGTCTGCATAAGAGCACACTGCTCTATATATAGAACAAAAACACGTCCCAAATTGCTCTAATAATGGATCATGATCCATGTGAGTGGAGTGAAAACTTGACCATTAAAGAAACATAATCATTAAAGAAAAGACTTTAGACAAGATAAGGTGAAAGTATTAACATAAAATAAGGTGGAGAATTATCATAAAATGTTAAAATATTAAAAAAGTGCACTGACAATAATGATATACTATAATTCCACATGAAAATCTGGCTTGGACCAAGTTACCACTTAGGAGCGATAAGAATCAGTCATTAGACAAAAATAATATTTTGAAAATGATAAAATATAAACATACGTAAATAGTTTCACTAACAATAATTATATAGGAATCAATCAATCACAATTTCATCAAAGGAAAATAAGGCAAATAAGGTGAAATAATTTAAATTACACCATGTTAAAGCCTAATCAGTGAAGAATTGCCAGCCTAATTGCAGAAAAATAGCCAACTACAGCAGGGAATTAAACTTTTCTTTACCAAATGATTTGTTTCAATGGTCTAAATCCACCAATGAACAATTTTTAAAACGTAACAAGTATTCAAGCTTCTAAAATGCTGAAAAGCCATTATACTTTGATCAAACTGACAATGAGAATGCCATGAGATTGCATTAGTCCAAAATTTGTAGAACAATAAGCAACATGTAAGAGAAATAACCAGTGTGCTAACCAACACATGATCACATAATACTTAGTTCAGCAAACAAGAAAGAGTAAGTAGTAAACAAAAATAAATCAAACCAAGTTTGGGTGTTTCCAAATTTTTCGACTTGTCATCCTCGTTCCTAGTTCTTCGCCGGTAGAGAGCTAATTTCGTAAGATTTTTCAATGAGATTTTAGGCGAGAAAAGGAGATCGGCGAAGGTGTCACTAGGTGGTCGTTGGGTTGCTGTTTGGTGGGTTTAAGGGATGGAGGAGATGAAGGAGAAAGGGAGAGGTTGGAATTTTAGTGGTCCTTTGGGGCTGAAATTTTGGATGTCATTTTTGGTTGCTGTTGGTGCGCCGCAGCGGCGACGTGAGGGAGAGTGTGGTGCGGCGGTGGTCTGATGCTGGACAGGGGTGGTCGTTTCGCTAGCGAGGAGCGGTGGCAGTGCTGAAAAAGTTAGGAAAAGATGTAAAGGGACGGATGGTTGATGCTGAAGGGTGGGAAAAAAATGAAGGAAAAGTTTTAGGGATTTTTTTTAGGCGTGTTTTAGTAGAAAGGGAAATAAAAATAGATTAAATCATTTTCGTTGATCAATATAAAATGAATAGATGAGATTAAATCCTTTTAAGAAGGAATTCGATCCAGATTTGAATAAAGTGGAATTGAACTTGGTAATTTAAAAATGGATCACATTTGACTCAATTAAGCTAGAATTAAAATAAATTTGTAAAGGATTTAACTAAAATTTAAACGGATTGGATTAAAAAGACTATGAATAAACAAATTGGAGAAGAATTGATTAGATTGTCATTTAATTTGATAATCACAATATATAACTATATAATTTTATTTAATAATAATTTTACGTAAAGAAAATATGCATACGTAAATAAGGCATTCTAAAATAATTTGCGAAAAAATGTTTGGACATATTAAAATCATTATTTATTAAAAATTGACAAACAAAAATAAAAAAAATATATGATGATTTAAAATAGGATAATAATAATAATAAGAAGAAGAAGAAGAAAAAGAAGAATAAACGTGATTTATAATAAAATATTATTTAAAAGAAAGAAATAACAAACAAATTTTGAAAGTTTGAAAGTACATATTATTTAGATAAAATTGAAAATAAACCCATCAATTTTAAAAAGTTTTAAAAATACCTATTAGTCAAATGATAATCTAAAATGGTCATAGGTCGGTCAAAATTGAATGTCAACACTTTTTCAATACTAAATAAGTCAAACAAATTATTAGTCGAATTTTTTTTCTCGATTTTGTTCACCCAGTATAATGAAAAGAGAATTTAGGTATAACATATTTGGGATATATTTAAAATGCTAGTTTATAATAAAGTTGGTAAAAAAATTTATAAATTAGTCATGATTTTTTAGTTTATAAATATTTTATGCTTGATCAATTTTTTTTATCGAAGTTGAAATATTTTAATTTTGATCAAATTTGGAATTTCATTTAAATATCTGAACTAAGAATTGTATTTAGAATAGTTGAACTTAAACTATATTTATCTATAAAACATATAAACTACTTAAATAGTATATCATTTATCATATGTTTCCTCTAAATACTCATCTCTACTACTACTACTACTTTCTTCTTCAATTCTGCCCGAAAATGTGCCTAAAAAATGCTTATAATCATAATTCTATATATCTTAAAATTCGTGCGTGATGTTAAAAATTTAACTTCATATTGGTGATCAGTTGGCAAAATTGAGGGGAAATAGGTATAACCCCGATTTTAGAGAAACCGTAGCGAAATTTCATTTTCAAAAAAAAATTCTTATCCAATGGCGATCCGCACCCTGGCCTCAACGCACCAGGGGCGCGTACCTATATTATTCTATACCCTAAAATCCTGTTTTTGCCTAAGGCATTAGGGCCTTGGGCCCATTCCCTCCTATGCATAAAAAAAATCTATACTTAAATCATTTTTCAACTCTATATCATCCAAGACACTTTCAAAATCCTCTCTAATACTTAGCCAAATATTTCATCCAAATTCAAGTGTCCCAAGCTTAATTCCGAATCTCAAGAATTTCATTCAAGCTTCGAGTTCTCATTTAAATCTTCATCAAGGAAATTTCCAAAGTTGAGGTATGTGACTTTCAACCATTGGGTCATTTCACCCATGGTTCCCAACTTTTCTTTTCATGTAAATTGCATGTTTTCAAGTTGGTTATCTATGGGTATCTCTTACTATGAATTTTGATTATAAACTATGATGGGATTTCACAAAAATGTTGACTATTTATGCATATTTTAAGCTATGAATTTATGGTCTATTATGAGATTTGATGGGGGGTTTCAAGGTATCTTACATGAGGGTGTTACTATGTGTTGATGGGTTGATTGACATTGAGTTTTCTAACATGATTTTACTCTTGAATTGCATGTTTTTGAACTAGCATTACACACCCGCAAAGTGTTTGATAAAATATCTTGACATGAATTCTTGAGTTATTGATGGTCTATTATACGATTTACAAGTTAAGTGACTCTATGATGATTAAGGATTGTATATATGAATTAAATTCATGAAAAATATCTATAGTGTTGCAAGTTGACTACCTAATTTGGGGATGGCATGCCCAGTCACCTTATTAAGAGGGTGTCAAGCCTCAACCACTATGATGGTGGGTGACATGCCAATCTACCATGTCAAGGAGTATGTACCTTGACCACTATGATGGAGGGTAGTATGCCCATCTAACTTGTCGAGGGCTATGTACTTTGACCACTATGATGGGGGTGGTATGCCCATCTACCTTGTTGAGGGCTATATACGTCCATCACCTTCCAAGGGGGTGGCATGTGTTGGAGTTCAAGAAAAGTTTACTTGGGCTATATGGATATGGTCTCTTCCTACACATGTATTATGTTCTTTACAAGCATGTTTTACTTCAATCATCGATCATGCATGCCATATTATTATTATACTTATCCATTGCTTATGATTATGCCTTTTTAATATGTTTTCTATCTCTTGTTGCATTGCATCATACATACTTAGTACATTCAAACATACTAATGCATACTCTATGCCTACATGATGTTACCATGTAGAAACCGGAGCACCTTGATCTTAGACATATTTATAAGCCTAATTAGTCAAAAATACCCATAAATAGAGATAAGTTAGAGGGGAAATTCATAGAGTCTAGGTGTTTTAGTCTATTTTTCTCTTATTTTGCTAAGATAGCACAAAGTGCGCCGGTTAGTTGTGTTTTTACAGTATTTTGCTTTAATTGGAAAAATTCGGAGTGAAACTCGAATTCGGATAAAGAACACATGCAACACCCCATAAAATTACCAAACCTTTCCTAAAATGCATCATGTGCACAATGCATCTTCCAAAGCTCCAATTGGAAATTCGAGACTAGATTTGCGATCAGTGCAGAAAAATGAGTTAGCAAAAGATCTCGGCCCAATTTAAGAGCAACCGGGTCGAATTATGAAATTGCACAATTTGTGCAAAAACAGTAGCAAATCCACATCCCCTCTGTGATGTGCCAGGGATGCAGACTTGCACTTGTGATTTTATGTTTTTTCGATGGGAACTATTTTCCGAAAAACTTTCCAAAATACACTGGTGCGTGCCCCCTCCACGACGTGCGCTCTCTCCACGACGCACACCTGTGTACCAAAAATTGGCTTTTACTTTTAATTTCAGGGGGGGTAATTTTGTCCTTCCAAACACATTTTAATATCCCCAAAATAGTTTTAAAGCGTATTTTCATTTAAACCCATAGATTCTCTAAGTCTTTTACGAAAGTCAGAGAGAAGAAAAGGAGAGAAAGAGTAAGGGTTTTAAGATACCTTCCAATTTCTTTGAACAATCTCCATTGCCAGGAATGTAAAGGCTACCCAAAAGCATGGAATTATCCTTCTATATGCCAATGTAGAGTTAGAATGAGAAAGTAATCTCTAGAATCTTCAATTATAATTTCTTGAAAGATCTTGAATATTTGCATTTTAAATTCCTGGGTATTATCTTGAATTCTTGAATATATTCTTTAAACTATATCTTCATATCCTAAATTGATTATCATCATGCTTAAAGTTTGTTGTATACTTTCATATTATGTGATTGTGATTAGACTCTAATAACTTCTCTCCGTAAATATTTGAATAATAAATTTAGGGGGATGTTTAGAGCTTGATTGTCTGGATGTATTGTGTAACTGAGTGTTGATGTATTGTGTGACTAAGTTTGAGTCCAGAGGTGAGTGTGTTGATAACTGTGATAGCTGATATTAATATTGATAGAGTTGAATGAGCATATTCCCTTGAATTTGAGAAGATAGTCTTGCCCGTAGAGGTTGGGTGATGGAAGCTGTTGATGGATTGATAGACTTATGAGCATATTGAGTCTTGGGAGGAATATTAGCACTGAAATAGGTAAGAGTGAGTCCTACTCATACCCATTAACTACATGGCCAGCATAGGAGAGGATTAAACCGTGAAAGCATATATTTCCTTTGTCCCAAAAGAGGACTTACCAGAATTTAGGATCCACTGATAGACTCGTCCTTTACCCTAACAAGGTACTAGATGGATATGGCAATAACATCTCTTCATTGTATCACTACTGGCTCATAGGTAGTGATTGTCAGTTATAGAAACTCCCAAATAGGTTTCATGATTATAGAACTCTACTGTGATGTAAATGTTTGATGTTTGATGGATAGTGAGGTAATAGAGTCTTGTCCTTTACTATGAGGTGAGGTTGAGGGATTGAGGGGTGATTGCATAATGTTTCCTTTTCTTTAGCCTATTTTACATACAATATATTCCACGTACTAATTCCCCTTCGGCGCTGCATCATTTTATGATGCAGATTTGATAGACCGAGGACTTTAGCAGCACAATCATTGAGGTTTCAGAGCACTCTATTTCAGACAGTGGTGAGTCCTCCCCTATATTTGGAGGATGTTTATTTTCTTTCATTGATAATCTTTTATTTGATTTTTGGTAGCCATGGTCTATCATGGTATCGTCTTAGACAATAGTATAAAGGCTTTATAGACGTAGTTGTTGGTGTTGATGTCGGGGGTTCTTTCCCTCTTCCTTCTTTATAATGAAACTTTTGTTAGATATTCTATTTCATCTGTGATAGATTGATATTGATCGTATTGAGCCCATAGATAGAATAGTTTTATTATTATTATTATCTTAACGAATTGATTGGATGAAGGCAATGAGACTAGATGGTACGATTGGAGGCTAGCAATAGTCTCTGAGTGCCAATCACGTCTAAGGTACCCTCCCAGGGCATGACAAACTTGATATCAAAGCACAGAGTTTGAGTGTCCTAGGGAGTCTATGATAGATTCTTGTTTATGGGTGTGTTGTGCACCACATTTTATAAGCAAGAGGCTATAGGACATTAGGAAGTGTTACCCTTCTTATATGATCTGATATCATGCTATAAAGTTAACTTGTGAAATCCTGCTTTTAACGCATGCATTTTATGCTTATAGAGCCCAAAAGAACTGCTGCTCAGAGAGATATCCCAGCCCCCATTGCTGAGAACACCCAACCAGAGGCTCCGATTTAGACTGAGGCTAAGAGATGGGGATGCCACGCTAGGGCTACTGAGGTCTCTCAGGCGTCCCTTGCTCAGCCCTAGCCAGCTCCCACTATGGAGGTAGAATTCAGAGGTGCCATCGCTATGTTGACCTAGTTGGTGGCCTCCCTCGGAAATAGCCATAATTCTCAGGCTCTTAGTTCTAGCTCACAGGAGCCCTCAGCTACAACCCATCTCAAGGACTTCTAGAGGCTGAACCCGCTTGTGTATACGGGTTCGAAGGTGGAGGAGGACCGAGAGAACTTCATTGATTAGATTTACAAAGTTTTGGAGGCCATTCATGTGAATGAGATTGAAAGAGTTGAGCTTGCATCCTACCAGTTGAAGGACATGGCTAATGTGTTGTACACTCAGTGGGAATGGAGTAGAGGGAAGTATGTGGAGTCTGCAGCATGGGAGGAGTTTGAACCCATCTTCCTTGATCACTTCTTTTGTCAAGAGTTGAGGATGGCAAAGGCGGATAAGTTTGTGAATCTGAAATAGGGAGGGATGATTATGAAGGAGTATGGCCTTAAGTTTATCAAACTATCGAGTTATTCTCTAGAGATGGTGAAGGACATAAGGACGATGATGAGAAAGTTTGTATCTGGCTTGGCTAAATATGTGCAAAAGGAGTGTAAGGCTGCCTTGCTGATTCCTGGGATGGACATCTACAGATTTATAGAGTATGCCCAACAAACAGAGAAGGAAAAGAAGAGGGATAGAGAAGAGCATTTGAGCAGAAAGGTGAAGTGCGCAGGACATGAGCCTAGCCCACAAAGATAGCATAGAGGTGACAAATCTTATTTTCATAAATAATCATCGCATCACGCACCATCAATAGCAAGTGCGCTTGTGCAACTGCCAAGTATGATCAGAAACCTCAGGGTTATTAGAATTTCAGGGCCCTAGGTGCCCAATCCCAGGCCAATGTGACTCAAGGTAAAGGGGAAAGCCACCTTGCAGCAAATATGATAAGCATCATTTGGGTGAGTGCCGGGTTGGCAAAGATCTGTGTATGCATGTGGTCAGGCTGGTCATTTCAGTTTTGGGTATCCAAAGAGGAGGCAAGGTGAGGGGAGCGACAGAGCTCAATCTTCAACAGCACCTCCAATGAGTAACCAACAGAGGGGTACTATTACTACTATGGGTACAGGAGGCGAGATGAACCATCTATATGTTATGGGTAATCGACAGGAGTAGGAAGCTACAACAGATGTTGTCATAGGTATGTTTATGTCTTTACTTATGATTTCTACACATTACTTGATCTGGGTGCCACATTGTCTTTTGTGACCCCTATGTGGTTAGTAAGATTAGGGTTCTTCCGGAGTGTTTGTATGAACCCTTTTCTGTTTCTACTCCTACTGGTGAGTCTATCCTAGCTGAGAGGGTTTACGGGGATTGTGTGGTGTCTAT
Source organism: Solanum sejunctum (assembly GCA_025642045.1). Taxonomy (NCBI): domain Eukaryota; kingdom Viridiplantae; phylum Streptophyta; class Magnoliopsida; order Solanales; family Solanaceae; genus Solanum; species Solanum sejunctum. The sequence continues at coordinate 19,851 of JAOTQJ010142291.1, forward strand.
TTATCATAGAAACACTTTAGCTAATTTGACAGAGTTAGAGATGATTGATTTTGATATAATCATGGGCATAGATTGGTTTCGTGCTTGCTATGCTTTTGTTGACTGTAGAACCTAGATTGTTAAGTTTCAATTTCCTAATAAGCCTATCATAGAGTGGAAAGGGAGTTCTATGGCCTCTAAGGGTAAATTCATATCCTATCTTAGCACTAGAATATTGATATATATCCAAGGTATGTATCTACCACCTCGTGCGAGTGAAGTTTGATGATGTTGAGTCTCCTGCTCTTGAGTCAATCTCGATGGAGAATGAGTTTCCTGAGGTCTATCCTGATGATCTTCCTAGAGTCCCTTCTGATAGGGAGATTGACTTTGGGATTGATGTTCTTCTCAAGACTAAACCTATCTCAATTCCACCCTATAGAATGGACCCCATAGGTTGAAAGAAATGAAAGAGCAATTGAAAGACTTGTTAGGTAAGGTTTCATAAGGCCTAGTGTTTCACCTTGGGGTGCTCCTATCCTATTCATGTGTAAGAAAGATGGGTCTTCAAGGATGTATATAGACTACCGGTAGTTGAATAAGGTTATCATAAAGAATAAGTATCCTCTTCCTAAAAATAGATGATCTCTTTGACCAGCTTCAGGGTGCTACTTTTTTCTTCAAGATAGACTTCAAATCGGGTTACCATCAGTTGAAGGTGAGGGAAAGTGATATTCCAAAGACAACCTTTAGGACATGGTATGACCACTTTGAGTTCTTGGTCATGTCTTTCGGCTTAACAAATGCACCTGCAGCTTTCATGGACTTGATGAATAGGGTATTCAGACCATATATTGACATGTTCGTGATTGTATTTATTATTGACATCTTAGTGTATTCGAAGAATGAAGAGGAGCATGCTAATCACCTTAGAGTAGTTTTGCAAACACTCAAAGCTCATGAGTTGTATACAAAATTCTCCAAGTGTGAGTTTTAGCTCAAGTTAGCGGCTTTATCATGCCATGTTGTTTTGGGAGATGGTAGTCGGGTGTATATGCAGAAGATTGAGGCGGTTAAGAACTAGCCAAGACCCATTTCTCCAACAAAAATAAGAAGTCTCTTAGGTTAGGCCTGGTACTACGCAGATTTGTGGAAGGTTTCTCTTCTCTATTAGACCCTTTAACAAAGCTGACCTAGAAAAAGGCCAAGTTTCAGTGGTCTGAGGCATATGAGCTGAGCTTTCAAGAATTAAAGACCAGAGTAACTACAACACTAGTGTTGACCTTGCTAGATGGGATAGGTGACTTCGTGATATATTATGATGCATCTAGAGTTGGGGAGGTGTGCTTATGTAGAGAGGGAAGGTGATAGCTTATGCGTCCAGGCACCTCAATATCTATGAGAAGAATTATTCGACCCATGATCTAGGGTTGGCAGCTGTGGTATTCGCACTTAAGATTTGGCATCTCTATTTGTATGGAGTAGGTGTGGATGTGTTCACCGATCATAAGAGCTTACAGTACATGTTCAGTTAGAAAGATCTCAACCTGCGACAGAGGAGGTGGTTGGAGTTGCTCAAGGATTATGATATGAGCATTCTCTACCACCCAGGTAAGGCTAACATTGTTGTTGATGCTCTTACCAGGATGTCCATAGGTTTCACTGCCTATGTGAGGGAGGGGAAGAGAGAATTAGCCAAGGTAGTTCATAGATTGGCTCGATTAGGAGTTCAACTTGAGAAGAACAACAAAGGCAGGGTCAATGTTCAGAATGGTTCTGCTTCATCCTTAGCATCAGAGTTGAAAGAAAAGCAAGACCAAGATCCTGTCTTACTCCAATTGAAAGAAGCGGTTCATAAGCAGAAGGTGATGGTGTTCTAAACGGGGGAGATGGGGTATTGAGATATTAATGGAGATTGTGTGTACTTAATGTTGATGGTATTTGAGATAGAATCATGGCCGATGCTCATAGCACGAGGTATTCCTTTCACCTTGGCTCCACCAAGATGTATTATGACTTGAGGAAAGTCTATTGGTGGAATGGGATGAAGAAAGACATTGCTGGATTTGTTTCCAAGTGTCCCAATTGCCAACAGGTTAAGGTTGAACATCAGAAACTGTGTGGGTTAGCTCAGAACTTTGAAATTTGGGAATGGAAATGGGAGACGATCAACATAGATTTTATCATGGGCTTGCCCTGATCCCTAAAGTAACATGATTCAATATGGGTGATTGTTGATAGAATGACAAAATTAGCCCACTTTTTGGCAGTTAAGATAACTTATAAGCTGAGGAGTATGCCAGACTTTATATTTGAGAGATTGTGAGGTTGTATAGGGTTCCCTTGTCCATTATCTCGGACAGAGGAGTCCAATTCACCTCTCCATTTCGAAGATCTTTCCAGAAGGAATTGGGTACAAAGATAAATTTGAGCACCACTTTTCACCCACAGACCGATGAGCAGGAAGAGCACACTATTCAGACTTTGGAGGATATATTAAGGGCATATGTTATTGACTCTAAAGGAAATTGGGATGTTCATCTACCATTGACTGAGTTTGCATACAATAATAGCTATCATGCAAGCATTCAGTTAGCCCCATATGAAGCATTGTATGGGAGGAAATATAGGTCACCGATTGACTGGTTCAAGGTGGGTGAAGCTGAGTTGATTGGACCTAATCTAGTACACTAGTCTATGGAGAAGGTGAAGGTCAACTGGGAGAGGTTAAACATAGCACAAAGATGCCAGAAGTCATATGCGAACGTGAAAAGAAGAGACTTAAAGTTTGAGGTAGACGATTGGGTGTACTTGAAGGTGTCACCAATGAAGGGTGTCATGAGATTTGACAAGAAGGGGAAGCTGAAGCCCCATTATATCGGACCATACCAGATTATAAGGAGGATTGGGAAGGTTTCTTATGAGTTAGACTTTCCTTTTGAGCTGGATAAAGTTCACCCTGGTGTTTCATATATCTATGTTGAAGAAGTGTTTAGGAGATTCAGCCTTAGCAATTCCTATGGAGAGTACGGGTGTGAAGGTTGGCTTATCATACGAGGAAATTCCAGTCCGAATCCTTGACCGACAAGTTCATAAGATGAGGAAAAAGAGATAGCCTTTGTTAAAGTCTTATAGAGGAATCAATTGGTTAAGGAAGCTACGTGAGAAGCTGAGGAATCAATGAAACTCAAATACCCGCATCTATTCATGCGAAGTGATGATGATGTTAAAGGTAAATATTCTCATCCTTAGCATTTTTTCAAAGGTTTCTTTTTCATTTAGTTGATGTCTTGCTTTATTACACTCCCGAGTCTAAGACAGAGATAGATAGATAATGGATAGTGAGGGTTTATGTATTCCAAATTGAGATATCAGATGAGTTCTTATTCGTGTTTCTATCCAACCTTTACTCATCATTCGATGATGAATGATTCCAAAGGGGAGATGATGTAACACCTCATAAAATTATGAAAAAGCCCTTAAAATGCGTCATGCGCACAATGTATCTTCCAAAGCTTTGATGGGAATTTCAAGAATGGATTTGTGATCAGCGTGGAAAAATGAGTCAAAAAAGGGTCTCTACCTATTTTAAGAGCAATCAGGTCGAATTATGAAATTGAACAATTTGTTCAAAAACAATAGAAAATTCGTGTCCTCTCTATAAAGACGTGCTAGGGATGCAGACATGCACTCGTGATTTTTATGTTTTTTCGATGGGAACTATTTTCTGAAAAACTTCCCAAAATACACAGGTACGCGGCCCCTATGCGACGCTCACCTGTGTACCAAAAATTAGTTTCTTTCTTTTAATTTTGGGGAGGGTAATTTTGTTCTTTGCAACATATTTTAATATCCCAGAAAACAGTTTTAAAGTGTATTTTCATTCAAACCATAGATTTTCTAAGTCTTTTACACAAGTTAGATAGAAGAAGAGGAGAGAAAGAGTAAGGGTTTCAAGAGACCTTCCAATTTCTTTGAAGAATCTCCATTCCCATGTATGTAAAGGCTACCCAAAAGCATGGGATTGTCCTTCCATGTGCCAATGTAGAGTCAGAATGAGAATGTAATGTCTAGAAGGCTTAAATTATGATTTCTTGAAAGATCTTGAATATTTGCATTAAATTCTTGGGTATTATCTTGAGTTCTTAAATATATTCTTTAAACTGTATTTTCGTATCCTAAATTGATGATCAGTATGCTTTAAGTTTGCTTTATACTTTCATATTTATGTAATTGTGATTAGACTCTTATAACTTCTCTCTATAAAGACTTGAATAATGATGTTTAGAGCCTTGATTGTATGACTAAATTTGAGTCCTGAGGTGAGTTTGTTAATGAATATGATAACTGATATTAATATTGATAGAGTTGAATGAGCATATACCCTTGAATTTGAAAAGATAGTCTTGCCCTAGAGGTTCAATGATGGAAGCTTTTGATGGATTGATAGACTTATGAGCATATTAAGTCTTAAGAGGAGTATTAGCACCGAAATGGGTAAGAGTGAGCCCCATTCATACCTTTTAACTATGTGGCTAGCATAGGAGAGGATTGGACTATGAAAGCGGATGCTTCCTTTGTCCCAAAAGAGGACTTGACAGACTTTTGGATCCACTAACAGACTCGTCATTTACCTAGGCAAGGTACTGGACGAATGTGGAAATGATATCTCTTTGTTATATCACTACCAGCTCATAGGTGGTGGTTGTTTGTTATAAAAACTCCCAGATAGATTTCATGATGATAAAACTTTGATATGATGTGCATGTTTGATGTTTGATAGATATTGAGGTGATTGCATATTTATTCTTTGTGTTTTATTATTTTCTGAGTCATTCATGGTATATTTCATGATCATGAGTTGCTAAGTCTCCATATTTTGGGGTTGTAACTACATAAATGTGTAGTTATTAACTTTAAACATCTATGGATGGGTTCGTTTAATATTCCTATGCTATTTATATCTATACTTCTAAGTTCGGCCAACTAGGGAGTACATTAGTTGTTCACTCTAGATTCAAGAGATGTTGGAGTGGATAGAAAGTAGTAGTATATAAAACTTTTTTGACTAGAGAACTAGATCGATTCATGTAAGGGATACCGATAACAACTACCCTTACACTTCGCTCGGTTCATAATATGGGAAGATAATTTTAATACATTTTTATTGGTCTATCTAGCCCCGCTCAATGATATAGTTAGGCAGTCAATAACGGTAGGCTAATAGAGGAGTGCAATCCTGTTCAGGTAATTTAAACCCTGTGAATTAGTACTTAGGAACCCAGACATAGATAGATATTATTAAGACTAAACAGAGTCGTAAAAGCTACAACATTGGAATTGTTAGTTAATTGACATCTTGTCAGTAAAATTTAGATTAGTTTAGAGGAAATTCGTATACGACAATTATTTCACTTGTTTCTACACATCGTTTTACCAAAAGCACGATAAACGTGATAACTAAGATTGGTTGCTAATTTTATTCAAATCCTTTGGGTTCGACAAGCTGACTCTTTAATTTGGGCAACTATATTACTTCTGAGACCACCTATACTTGTCTGTGCTAGGGAAGCAACAAGTTTTTGGTGCCATAACCAGGGATTTGAAATGAATTGGTTGATTATCAAAGTTTTCTTATTTTGTGGTCTTTGCTACATTTGATATTAGTGGTGTTTTTGTGCAGGTGATTGATCAATAAGCTGGAAGATCAGGATTCTTATTTTCATCAATCAAAGAGGAGAGCAGGAGTCTTCTTCGAAACACCACTAATTGAACTCATCAAGCAACAGGATTAAGAGGATAATAAGGATGAAGTTGATCCTATTGGAGAGAACATGAAAGACAATAATGCACCTGCACCACTAGTACCAGCAGTCGCACCACCAGCACCGAGGCTAGTAAGGGATATGGAAATCCTAAGAACCACCAATGTTATGAGTTAATTTGTTAAACCTGAGCCCGATGATCAGTGGGAGTTGAAACATAACATGGTCCAGCTACTCTACTTTACTGGGTAGGTCATCGGGCTACCACATGAAGATCCACAGGTCCATCTTTAGAATTTCTTAGAGATTACAGATACCTTCATTCCTACTGGGGTGAATCGTGAGTATGTGAGGATTACCCTATTCCCCTTCTTACTGTTGGGGGAAGCCCAGAGATGGTTACAAACTAAGCTACCAAACTCCATAGCATCCTGGGATGATTTGACCCTTAAGTTTCTTACTTCTTATCAGGCAAGATAGCCAAACTCAAAAGTGAGATCCTGAGCTTCAAGCAGAGGTCCAGGGAGAATCTATATCAAGCGTGGGATAGGTTTAAAACTCTTCTGATCAATTCTCCACATCATTGTCAGGCTAACGAGGTACAGGTCCATACCTTCACTGAAGGTTTGGAACCCAATACCAAGATTCTTCTTGATTCAGCTGCAGGAGGTCAAGCATTGAGAAGACATATGATGATTTGTATACTCTCCTCAATAGAATTACTCAGGGAAGCCCAAAATAGAATGGAGGATCCAATTGATTGACAGTACAGAAGCAAGTTGGGGTATGAGAAATTGATGCAATAACAGTCCTGGAGGCTCAAATGGTGGCTATGCAAAACATGATGACTACAAACTTTAACAACTTGGCTTTGGGTTTACAACATCAAGCACCAGTAGTAGTGGGTCAGAAATAAGTTTTTGGCACCATTACCAGGGAAATTGAGAGTGTGCTAAATACTCACTATGTGAGTATGGTGAAAAGGATGGTTGAGACATAGGGTAGTAGTACCACCACCCAAACCCTCAGTTGAAGAAGCTCCTCAGTTGGAGTTGAAGCAGTTACCAACACATCTCAGGTATGAATTCCTTGGCAAAAATAGTACATTACCTATAATCTTGTCTGCTTCATTGACTACAACAGATAAAAGTTGTTATTGCGATGCTGAAGAAATGAAAGAAAGCAATGGGGTGGTAGATGTCTGACATCTATGTGATAATCCAAGCCTTATGCATGCACAAAATCTTTGTAGAAGAGGGTCACAAGACAGTGGCTTAACCATAGAGAAGGCTAATTCCAATCATGAAAGAGGTAGTAAAGAAAGAGATTATCAAGTGGTTGGATGCAGGGATCATCTTTCCCATTTCAAATAATGAATGGGTAAGCCCTATACAGTATATCCCCAAAAAAGGTGGGGTGATGGTTGTCACCAATGAAAAGTATGATCTAATTCCAACTAAAATGGTGACGGGGTGGCGAATCTGCATGGATTATAAAAAACTGAATGATGCCACCAGGAAAGTTCATTACCCCATGTCTTTTATTTATCAGATTTTAGATAAACTTGCTGAGCAGAAGTATTATTGCTACTTGGATGGGTTCTTGGGATACAACCAGATAACTATTGTATCCAAGGACCAGAAAATACAACTTTCACATGTCCATATGTGACATATGCCTTTAAATGCATGCCCTTTGGTTTGTGCAATGCACCAGCAACTTTCCAAAGGTTCATGGTGGTTATATTCCATGACATGGTAGATGACTTCGTGGAGGTATTCATTGATGACTTCTCAATATTTGGTGAATCTTTTGAGAGCTTCCTGCAAAATATGGACAGAGTATTAGCACGGTGCGAGGAGATTAACCTCATTCTTAATTGGCAGAAATGCCACTTCCTAGTTAAGGAGGGGATAGTCTTAGGCCACAAAGTATCAAATAATGGGTTAGAGGTAGATAGAGCAAATATAGAGGTGATTGATACATTGCCCTACTAGTTTCAGTCATAGGAGTTCAAAGCTTTCTGGGACATGCAGGATTCTATCACATTCATTAAGGACTTCTCGAAGATTGCGAAGCCGCTTTGCGCCCTACTGGAGAAAGTGGTACCATTTGACTTTGATGATTCTTATTTGCAAGTATTTGAATTATTGAAGAAGAAGTTAATGGAGGCTCCAATCTTGGTAGCACATGATTGAGGGATCCCCTTTGAGTTAATATATGATGCCAGTGATATAATTGTGGGTATGGTACTAGGGCAGCGTCGAGACAGAGTTTTCCATTCAATATACTATGTTAGCAAGACCTTAGATGCAACATAGAGCAATTATATGATCACTAAGAAGGAAATGCTAGCATTAGTATATACATTTGATAAATTCAGAAGTGTATTTGATGGGAACCCAAGTTGTAGTGTTCATAGTCCATGCAATTGTAAAGTATTTCTTCAACAAAAAGGATGCAAAGTTATGACTGATTGGATGGATTTTATTACTCCAAGAGTTCAATATCGAGATAAAGGATTGGAAGGTGAGTTAAAAACAAGTTACTGACCACCTATCCCATCTAGAAACAGATGCTCACATAGGTGAGCAAGTGCAGATTAATGAAGAGTTGCCTGATGAACAACTGCTTGTGATTGAGGCTGAAGAATTACCATGGTGCACTTATATAGTAAATTACCTGGTAAGTGGTGTATTCCCTCCTAATTCCACATAAGCGAAAGAAGAGGTTGGCTCATAATATGAAACATATATCTAGGATGAGCCTTACCTTTTTAAATAAAGTGCTAACCACACATTGAGGAGATATATTCCGAAGGCGAAGATGAAGCAAATTCTTGAGAGATGTCATGCCTCTCTGTGTGGGGGTCATCATGGAAGTAATAGGACACAACACATGGTATTGCAATCAGGGTTCTTTTGTCCCACTCTATTCAAAGATGCTATTCAGTTATCTAGGGTCTGTGATGCTTGCCAGAGAACTAGCGCCATATCTCGGAGGCAAGAGATGCCCCTAAACAATATTTTTGAAATGGAGATCTTTGATGTTTGGGCATTGACTTCATAGGGACATTACCACCATCATTTGTCTATCACTATATCATGGTAGCTATTTACCATGTTTCTATATGAGTAGAAACAGTAACCCTCCCAATAAATGATGCTAAGGTGGTGAGTGAATTCCTCAAAAAGAACATCTTTACATAGTTTGGTACTCCAAGAGCCTCATCAGTGATGGAGGTATCCACTTTCTCAACCAAACTGTGAAGAATTTGCTGGCGAAGTATGGGATCTGGCATAAAGTGGCTACAACATACGACCCATAGACGAGCGAACAAGTGGAGATATCAAATTAGGAGGTCAAGTAGATATTGTAGAAGACAGGGAATAATACCTAGAAAGATTCATAAATTAAGCTGGATGAAGCTTTATGGGCATAGTGGACTACGAACAAAACCCCAATAGGCACCTCTCCTTATCGGCTTGTGTAGGGAAAGACTTGTCATTTGCCTGTCGAGCTCAAGAATCTAGCATACTACGTGATAAAGACGATAAATATTGATCCTAAGCTTGCCGAAAGGAAGAGATTAGAGCAATTGGAGGAGTTGGACGAGTTTTGATTCCAAGCCTATGAAAATGCTAAGCTCTATTAGTAGCAAACCAAGAAATGGCACAAACGATACATCATCAAGCGAACTATGAGCCATGCAACATGTACTGCTCTTTAACTCTCATCTAAGTTATTTCCAGGTAAACTAAGATCTAAATGGAGTGGACCATATGTAGTGGTAGTGGTTACACCCCATGGTGCAGTGGAGTTGAAAGATGTGACCACGAACCAAACCGTTTTGGTGAATGATCAACGTGTCAAATACTACTACGGTGAAGACACGAATCAGGCAGAATAGGCCATTGAGTGGGCCAATGATAAATAAGATAATGGTGTATATTGTCATGACATTAATCAGGCGTTTAATGGAAGACAACCCATGGTGAGGTAATATAGTTGAGTTTTCATTACTCTAGTTAAAAAAAATATCTTGTACTGAAAAGTGTGAGAAATGTGCACAAGCATAGGTCCGCGATGCCTCCACGTTGGGAACTTTGTCCATTTTTTTACAAATTCTTCCATCATCATTTCTTGATGATCTGTTGGGTATTTTTTGAATTTTCTTGGTCTTATTTTAGTGTTTTGAAACATATTTAGGTAATCAGGGAATTTTAAGGGGCTGAGACAGAAAAGTTTTTTTTAATGCTCAAAATAGTATGCATTTGCATTGTTACCACAATGCAGATGCAATGGAGGCTTACTATTTCTGCATGTGAGAAGTTTTTTTGTAAGTCCTAGTCCACATTCTCTCCTTAACGTGGATACAATGCAGAACTGTGTAATTTTCACCAAATCCTGCATGGTCCCAACCCCATTTAAATACCCCAAAAGCGAATTTTTCCCCATTTTTTGTAAATTACCTAACCTTATTCCATTTTTCCCCATTTTTCTCATCTTCTTCTTCCCTCTTTCCCCAATTTTTCAAATAAGTTCACATCGCACATCAATTGGGTCAAGAACTCCATTGCTTAAAGGTTATTCTCTGCACAATGTACATTTCCTCTACTTCAATTTGGCTTGATTCCAATGCTTCAAGGTGCAAAATCTTCAATTTTTTGGGTGCAATTTCAAGTGTTTATTATTCCTTGTTAATGCTTGTTGGGAGTGACAAATTCGAGTTGATGTGTTGGTGGGAATGAGAATTGTGCTTGTTGGTTGAGGGTGCAAACCCTAAGTAGAATTTCTGTGTGATTTTGAAAAAAATTTGGGGTTTATGTGTTCTTCATCATTCCTTATGTTTGCTTTCTAGTTTCTATGTTGGCTTTTGCCAAAAGTTTAAGTGTAGGGTCGAATGAACTAAGTTGAGGGGTCTAATTATTTGACAAAGTACTGTGATGTAGGGTTGTACTCGTAACTATCACAAATTGTGGGGGAGAGGGGGTAAGTGCTTATGGTATGATCTTGTGCTTGATAAAATGGCAAGTTGAAGGCATTGGATTGAGTTGTGATATTGTGAAATAAGGGCTTGTGTTGGGTAGTTGTGTGGTAGATCGTATAAATTGGGGAAGTCTGAGTACCCTCGCCATACGGGCTTGAGTATACGTGTGGGGTCATGGGAATTATTGATCTCATATTAGTTGTGGCTCTATTTGCATTATACGTATCATGTCTTCACGTCTATGCTGAGGCGGTCAATCTAGCAGAGCAAGGACCTCCTACATGAGAAAGCGAGCCCGAGATGTCCCACAAGTGCCTCGTGACACCAGAAGAGATCAACAGGTCAGATTCAGGGTCAAACAAGTCAAAAAGGAGGGCAACCGGTGGTACCAATGTCATGATGAGATGAAGTACTAGTCGGACAACCCAATCGATGTGGACTCATTAAGGGACGAATACCCACAGATTTTGAATAGGTGCAATGAGCTGAGGTTAGGGTTCTTGTTTCAAGACCCTCGGCCTTGTAACCTAAGCTTGGTGTGGGAATTCTTTGCCAATATGAACAAGGGTATGCGGTCTCAATCGGTGATCATCCAAGGATTAGAGGTAAACTTCTCTCCTCTTGCTATTAATAGGGTCTTTGGCATGCTCGAAGAGGTCTCCGAAGATATATTCAATGAGATATGCCTTCGCCCACCATACCGAGAAATTAGATACACTCTTACAGGACTGACCTTCATAACTAAGTGGGTCAGACATGCGGAGAGGGGCTATCATCTTTCATTCTAGTTTGCGCACATGTCAAAGGAGGCCCGGGTCTGCGTCAAGCTAGTGACACGCTCATTCTTACAAGGATAGTATTTCACAAACATGATGAGGGATTATGTTAAACTATGATGCTATTTTTAGGCTAGCTATTAGGAAAGAAAAGACTTATAAGGGTAGCAGGTATGCATTTAGAGGCCTTATCACTCAATTATGCCATACGATAGGTGTACCTAAGGAGGAAGCCAATTATTGCCCTATTATTCATGCCTCCCTATGTTGCCACTCACATCAAGAGTCCTGATATGTATTTAGGCCTGATGCTCACCACTTTTGGGAGAGCCTACCAGAATGAGTTGATTATAGCCCGCATGTACAGGCTCGAGATGCTGAGGCACTAGACTGGTAGTCGCCCATCTACACATTAAGAGCTTTAAGACGTTGAGGTTCGATACCCACTCAGCACCTATGCTAAAGCATTTTTGGCCATTGGGTTGTGGTTTATCAAACCAGTAGAGAATGATGTACCCATAGACCAGGGGGAGGTGCATGATAAGGACGAATTCGAGGATGGGAGGTAGTTGATGAGACACCAGTCTACGTGGGGGTGAGCCGATTCTACTCGGTCTTCATGATGAGTGAGCACCAAGATCACCACTTCACAGGTTTTATATGGTAAGTACTGGGGACAGTGTTAAGTCTAAGTGTAGGACGGAGATTGACCTATGATTATTCTTCATTTCATAACTATTGGCATGTATTAAGACTATTTTCATTTCCTAGATTTGTGATATTTATTGTTTATGTTTGGACATCTTTTATCTTATTTTAGGTCTATAATTAGTAACTATTAACTATGTTGTGATGGATTCTTGGTTGGTAATATGATATGGATGCACTGATTTAGTACTAGTTGCTTCTATATTGCAAATAGCATGAGTGGTCATAGTTGAGTAATAGGGGCCTTATGATGGATGGATGCCGACCGTTCTAAGGACATTTGTCGAATCTAGTTCATTTAGAGTAGGATAGTGTACAAACGTGCATCGAGCATAAACATTTGAACCTAGTTTAGAAGTAGATGGTTGATACTTATAAGTCACAAGTGTATATATGCTTCATTAATTGAATTCATGTGAATACAATAATAGGAACTCTAGTGCTAATCTTGCGATGAAAGTTGCCAAGAGCGAGTGAGCAAATTGTGATCCTCTATTGCGATTAGTTCTAGAACTTACCCGTGATGTAGATTGGAATTTGTAGGAGTTAGAATTAGAGGAGAGGATCTAGGTACTGCTTTGGTAGAAAAATAGTGTAACATTATTATGTCCTCTGAACTAAAATACCCTTAGTTAGCCATTTTGAGCCTTAACCTATTCGTTGATTAATTCAAGCCAGTCCCTTTTCTTTGGTAAACGATCCAAGCATGATGAATCTGAGGAGAGGGAACTTGACTGGACACCCAAGTGCTGAGCAATATAGAGTGTAAGAAAAAATAAAAAATAATTTTTGCCAAATAATAGTGTTGGTCCGCGTTGCCTACGTATCATGGAGTAGACGCGTATGCACACTGCTTTGGCCAGTCTCCAGTTCATTCATCAAGTGTTGATCTGCGATGCCTCTGCGTCATGGATCCATCATGGATGCATACTATTCTAGCCCCACAATTGGAAAAAAATTATTCTTCTGTTCTTTTATGTATAGAGTGTCTTCTTATTTGTAGTTTAGTAGTGTCGGTTGATTATATATAAATAAATTAGAACACTTGTATAGTGAAGCAGTATTAAGGGGTGTTGCGTAAGGAGTATGAAAGTGAGAAAGGAAAAGAAGTGAAGTATATGTTATGAACATTTGGGAATTGAACCGTGTCAGCCATATCCATAAAAGTATCCCACCTAGTCGTAGCCTATATTACAACCAAACAAAGACCTACGAGATCCTCTAAGGAAAATTATTTTTAGTCCGGCAGAGGCATACAACCCTGTTCAGGTAATATAAACCCTGTGAATCAGTAATCAGGGACACAAACATAGATAGACATTGTTAAGACAAAACAGAGTTGTAATAGTTATAATCCTTGAATTGCTCATTAATTGATATCTTATCAGTAAAATTTACATTAGTTTAAAGGAAATTCATGTGTTACAATTATTTCACTTGTTTCTATAAATCTTTTTACCAAAAGCACCATAAACGTGATAAATAACATTAGTTGCTGATTTTATTCAAATCCTTTGGGTTCAATAACCCGGCTCTTTAATTAGGGCCACTATATTACTTGTGAGACCATGACACCTGCGTGTGCTAGGGAAGCAACACACCTCATGATCATCCTTCACGTGGCTAGTTTGATATATTGAAGATAAGCTTTTGGTGAGTCCTCAAGTTCGAGGACACTAGCTTTGCTACTCTTGCTTTTGTTATCTCAGTTGAACAATTGATACTATGAGAATGAGCCCGGAAAGTGTCTTGTCCCCCACCTAATCTATGCTAGAGGTGTTGTTGGAACAATTGATGTAATTATGCTATGATCTTAACTCTTGAGCATTTTATGTTTTATGATATTAAAGACTTCCCTTAGTCTCTTTATCCCTTTTCATTATCTCGTAATGTTATTTACTTTGCTTCCATGACCAAGGATGTATGATAAATATGCTAAGAGGCTTGTTTAGGTCTCTTGGGGTTCCCATTAGCCTTGTCATGTCTCTACCTGATACAAAAAAGTTTCTAACCTGGTAAGCAACTCAAACACCATTCTCAAGTCTTTCAAATGGTCGCTCTTTCTTTTCCACTTCACCACCAAGTATGGAATGGGTAGCGGGAATTCATCTTTAGGGCATGTATTATTGAGATCTCTGAAGTCAACACAAACCTGAATTTGACCTTTTTTCTTCCTTATTGGAACAATGCTTGAAATCCACGTAGGATATTTAATTTCATAAATGAAGTTTGTCTCAATGAATTTGTTAACTTCTTTCTTAATCAAGGGAACCAAGTCCAGACTTAAGCATCTTTGAGCCTACTTCATAGGATGAGCGTCGTGCATGACTGCTAATTGATGGACTGCTACTTTTGGATTCAAACCAAGCATTTCTTTATATCTCTAAGTGAAGACATCCATCTATTCTTTGACTATATTCATATAAGCCACTTCTTCATCAGCTTCTAAGAAAGTACTCAAGTAAGTTGGTCTTGGATCTTCATCACTGCCAAGGTTAACTTCTTTTAAGGGATCGATTGTGGTATTCACTCCTTCTTCAAATCCTGGTGGAGCAACTCCAGCATCCTCCTCTTCCTATGGATCATTATCATTGATAGATATATGATACCACTAGGCAATACCTCCCAACTCTTTATCAATTTTCTATTGACATGAGGTATCATTCTCAATCTGAGTTGTAACATGACATAAGGATCTTACACTTTCTTCATCTTTCTTGTGCTCTTAACCATGGTGTGAGCGTTTACCTTTAGTACCTATTTACATGAAACTATGTGTTCCACTCGTCACTTCATCCTAGAAGGAACTATGCTTTCAAAATCCTTTTGAATCATAGGTAAAAGAAGTGTCGTTACTCTTAGGTAAGTTCTCAAATGCTTATTGTTATTCTTCTTCAATGGACCTAACCTCTCGAACACAAAAGTTCTTGCAGTAGGTTTTTCAATTTGATCAAATACATAAGGTCGTTTATTAGAAGAATCACACTCATCTTCTATAGTGATAGTTATTGCTTGCCCTTCTTATGGAGATGTGCACCGGTGGTGGTTGACTATAGACTAAACCTTCATGTTCTTGCCTGGTTGTGCCTCTGATGGGAGTTTCTCTAGCTTAGATGGCTCATTAGGGTTGTACCTAGCCTTTGCAAGTAACTTGTAAGCATTTTGATCAAAGCCTTCTGTACAGTTTATAGGGAGTGATGTATCTTGTGGCAAATTTTTGAGCCACAAAATTTCTCAACAACTTTGAAGACAAGTTTCTTGCATCGATCCATTTGATAGAAAGAGTCAACCCACCTAGTACATTCCCTCGTACATTAGATGGTTGGCCATCCTCTTTTTTCACCTTTGGGACATAGCGGAGTATAGGGGTTGGCTTTCTTTTTAAGGGCATGGTCTTCCCCTTATTTGGACAAGTACTCTAACACCCCACATTTTACATATACTAATAGTATGGGAATAAATCTTGATATGGTTTGATCAAAGTAGCGTCAATTCTTGAAAGCGCTTGATTCTCGTGTTAATGGGTGATATGGCTGTCTAATGCTTATGAGGGCTTTGTGTATGTAAATTTTTATGTTAAGTTGAGGATATCATCAAGTAATAGAATTAAGGTGTTTGTATGGCTTAATAATCTAGTAGGTGATTCATCTACTTACTTAGCTTGAAATTTCAAGCTAAACGGAGACAAGGTTTGATGTCAAATTTGTTCAAGTCCGATTACGAATAAAAATCAGATTTAAGTGTGTAATTTTAGCCTATGTTTTGGTACCATAAATGGACCTTACTTACAGTCCAATAATAGTGTGATAAAGGCCTAAGTGTAACACAAATCATTTGACTATTTGGGCCAAAAACGAATTTGGCAGGAATGCTGAAAACTGGCAGCCAAGTCCATTAGCATGGGGTGCCTATTTTGGCCCAAGTTTGGGTACCAAGTTGCTGGAAACTTAGCCCAACTGACTGATGTATTACTTGTTCAAAAATACCCAAGTAAATTAGTCCAAGTAATTCCCTTCTTGAATGATTATTTTCATGTATGTACTATCTTATAGCTCCAATATCATGGCCACCAAAAGATTATCTCAAAAGTAATTGAAAGATAAAATATACAGTATGATGGGTGGTAGCCCGAGGGGGTTCATAAGAACCTAGCATAGGGATGATCCCGATATAGTATTATGGGTGGTAGCCTGAGGGGGTTCGTAAGAACCTAGTATAGGGACGATCCTAATACAGTCTACCATTGATTAGGTGGTCATTTTGTATTATAGCCATGCACAGATTTTACAGTACAGATTTTACAGTAAAGGTAAAGTAATATAAAGAACATAAAGTACATGATCCTACAGTGCTACTAAAGGTGGTCCTTATGGTACATCAGTGTACAGTTTCACTTGAGTTTTATGTCATGTACAGTATTTGCTGCCTTACAGATTCGATACATTATCTCGTACTGAGTCCCTTTCGAGGGACCTGTATTTTATGCTGCAGGTACATGTGCTAGCAGATCTCCCCAGTAGGAGTTCAGGATATTCAGCTGCTGTCACCAAGCTCCAGGTTGCTTCAGAGCTTTATATATGTCCAGAGCTTATGATTATATTTTACAGTCAGTTGAGGCGGGCCTGTCCCGACCTTTATTTGATACTTCCTATTATTTTGAGGCTTTGTAGACTATGTAAATTAAAGTATAGTTATATCTCGTACATTAGACAGCATGTCCCCAATGGCCTAGTCATATGCATTTTTCTTTTGGCTTGCTATCATTGTCTATCTACTTTAAAGTATGTTAAAGGTAGAAATCCCTTATGATATGTATATAAAGAGCATAGTTACAGGTTGGT